>JTDE01000687.1:162267-183029 GCA_014338405.1 Paragonimus skrjabini miyazakii
TCAAATTGTACAACAAAATATCAACAAAAATTAGGCTCTTCTAGGAGGTCGCTACAAGTCATATCTGCATTCATCTTGAAAGATAGTTCCGGCTGGGAGCTGCTTCCAGGCTTTGTTAGATGATCGATCGATTAGGGGCGATTTAGAAGTACTGTAAGCGTTTCTGCTAGTTTAGTGGCGCGACCTTTCAAAATGACAGGGGATATCAAGTATGTACCGGGTGATCCGTGAGATGGCAGGTTGCTTAAGTTGATCCCGGCTAGTGATCATGAAGTTTTGAGAGTTCAAAACAGTTGCCTTCAACGTGCCCGACAGTTTCTCTTGCTCTACAAATATGTACATTTACGTACTGTTTCCCCGGAGTGCTGAATGACTATATCTGTGTTGTTGAAGCCGCCATAGATTTGGTGCTACGAAATGCCAAAATTACCCCCGCGTTTGTACTGCGACCGTGACGTAAAAATGCTCCACCCTCAACTTAGAGCAAGTGAGCGTCAACAGCAAACATGATCTCTGATAACAGTCGTGGCAGGATTCGTGCCATATGATAAAATCAGCGAAAGCAATTTCAGTTTGTTCTAATTGACACCTATTTCAACTGAATGTGTCAATGTAACCAGAGGTTCGACCCTAGTCCTCAGGTGTTTCGGCTTTCTACTGTGTCTGAGATAATCTGGAACACGTTTGTCAACGGCTTCGGAGGTTTCCTCAACGATATGTTACCAGTGATCATCAGGGCTGGATGTGATAATTGGGTCGTGCCGGTCAACTTGCTAAGTTATGTTTTCATCCCTGATAAATTTTACTCAGAACAGACCTTTAGACTGTCGAGCTCCGTGTGCACACGTGAACTCAATTTCCATGTACGTGGGTGTATTCAACCATCCCTTGTGCGCTATATCCAAGTGAAGGTGTGATATTTGGGTCGCCTCTCACATCAACGTCGTTGGCAAGCGGGCAATAAGGACAAGACGCCACATGACCTGCCCTCCACCTCGTATGATCCTGGACAACCTGACGTGGTCCATCTTCTGGTACTGTCTCGAAGGAATCTCTAGTGTAGGAAGACGTGGCAATATTGACCAAAATGTTCGTGAAGCCTAGCTCAGAGGAATTAATATCTCCACTTATTGATGTTGCAGGATAACCTAAAGATGGCATTCTGTGCAATGTTATGCAAGGTCGTGCCGACATCCTTAAGCACAAAACACAATATGTAACCCATATCGATCAATCAACTGAGGATTTAAGTGATGTTAACTGCTTGCTGGATTGTTCCTGGAAGATCCAGTGTCACCTTATCGCGAACACATTAGATGCGATCTAAAGTAACTGGCTACACCAGTTCATTTACCGATTCTACTGTCACTGCGAGACATTGTCATGCCGGGGACTGACAATTCGCCGTTTGGCATTTAACCTTCATACCGCGTTTCCGCGACGTCCACTTTGAATGGACTTTACCGAAAACAGAGGTTACGAAGCTGGCCTAGTTGAGCGTAGAAAGAGACCGCATTAATGTTAAAACAGTACCAGGAGGCCACTTCACTACCTTCAGTATAAATGGCAGATGAGTATACTTGGGGAGGTTTTTCTAATATGAAAGGTCGAGTTGGTTTGCTGTTGTGTACTTTGAGACCGTCATCCCTGGTTAGAATGGTGACAAGTCAGGAATTTTTGAACTCCTGGGGTGAATTTGACATCTGCGTGGAGGCAATCTGGAGCAGCAATAGGAACAATAACACCGGGTTTTATGCTGGCTTACCATTGCCTCTTTTCGCGTCAGCTATCTCTTGGTCTCTCAAGATGGTATCTGATCGCAATAGGCAAAGGGCGGTGGAGCTCAGGCCCAGCTGCACGTACCCATTTTGTCATTCTGTCTAGTGATCAAGTCATTATTAGAAGTCGAGCTTTTTCAATCTCCGGAGTTGTGCTCGGGACATGTACGGGAACCTCACCTGTTTACAAAGTGCTCCCCCCAATCTGCTAACATTGCTGAACTGTTCTCTGGTAGATTAATCATACTTATAGACCGACGCACAACTATGGTGAGATTAGTGGTATTGTTCTGGGCGTGTTGTTGTCCGTGTCTACGGTGGTTTCCATGCCGTGTCCGTCAACTTGACTGGATTGAAACATTCCCAGCTAATTTTCGTTCATCCTGAATAGATGGATCAGTCCCGGCTGCAAGAATGTCTTATTTTTTGAGTAACTCCTTTGTTAGATGTCAAAATCAGAACTCTATACGTTAAGTGACGTTAAGGTACAGAAAATGACAGTAATATTGCATATAAAAGCCACGTTCCATCATAGAAAATGTTGCTTTCAAATGTGAAGTGCTCTTAACAAAATATTCCAAACTCCCATCGTCCGATACAGCTCTATCACACGCGAAAGCAAATCACAAACGAATGCAAGTTATTACTAATGTATGAAGATTACCCAGTCCGGAAAACGTGTTCTCATGTAGGATTTCAAGTGAGGGAAAACACTTCATATTTGATGAGCTTGTCTTGCTTATCGATGCACCAGAACGAACTTGTGGTAAATTAACCGTTAACCAAAGGCAGTACACATATTTAGAATACAGCAATACTGGATCAGCCTTTGCCGGTGTAGCACGAATATAGCCTGTTGCACTCATGCTGGTGTGGATAACTGACAACGAGGTATTTTTGTCCGTCACTGCTAATCGTTAAACGGTTGGCTCCCACAGTACAGCATTCACAAAAATGGAAATTTGTTACGTATTTTCTGTCAGTGCATCTGAAGTTTAAACCACTGTACATCTTTGGGAACACCAGCATGCCATTTATATTGGATGGGAGGAGGGCCTAATTGTTCTGCGGCTACTTAGCAAATATGTGCGGCAAAAGCTATTCCGTGGTTAGCAGAAAAACGACTTCCATGGCAGTCTACCAACGAAGCCAAGGAGTAATCTGCCTCCCTCTGAGTTCGGACTAGAAAATGAACGGTTATACCACGTTTTACTATGCAGCAGTACAAATATCACGGTTACTTTGGAAACGGCTTACCTTGTGGTGGCAGGTAAGAACGAAGGTAAGCCGTGAATTATTTGCTCCATGGAGCTTCTGATGCCCTGGTGCTTGGTAAATGACAGTAATTAGTGTTGAGTGTAATAAGGTATCCATCTCACGTACCTTGTGGGCAAAACTGTTATCTGATAGACCTCATACGTTTTAAGTGCGGTAACTTACATACGCCTACAATCCCGAAGACTTGCACCGACGTTAAATACCGTTGAGGAAACAAAGCTAATTCGTTAGTGGATCCAAGGAGATGATGAAATATCTGGCGAAAGCGAGAACCACATCAGTCAGCTTCACGGACAACGGGGGATAAACTAAACCCATGCAGTAATTAAGTTTATTATGTGGTAGATATTCCTCATAGGGTTAAGTTGCTCCCGTTGTCTACACTAGTTGTAAAAGTCTGTGTCCCACACACTGACTTATTCAGAATGTTCTGTTCATCACGGTTAACGGTTAAACGCATTGAACTCATTTATAGACAAAAATTAAGTATCGCTACTGCAGTTCGAATGTAGCTTTAGTGTAGTTTGTTGGGCGCAACCTGGGTGCCACAACTTGTTCCACTGTCGTTTTGCGAGGGCAGTGAAGTGGTGCTTAAGCTACTCATGTGATGACTAAGAACATAAAACTGATCGTCAAAGAAATAATGTTCGTTCAAACGAAGAAACAAGCAAAGAATAAATCTGAAAATATATTACAGACATACAACTGGGCAAAATATTCGGGGGATGCTTTGCTTCTGTCAGCAGTCATTCACAACTAGAACAAACTGCGAACGAGGAATAACAACAGTGATTATAATGATCCGGCTACTGACTTTCAAAAGCACCAGACAACGCAGAAGACAGGGTTTGTTTCATCCATAAACAACGGAGGAGTTCATTCACGATAAAATGAAAGTCCACATCAAGGCACGACAAAGTAGTACGTTGTTGAACAAGTGCCCAAAATATTTCCCGCCTGAGCAATATAGCTGATGAATGAAATTAAATGTGTAAATATTTCGAGGTAAGCCAAAGAAAAAGTGTATGAACTATGGCACTGCATCAACTTCACGACTGTCGACTAAACCGTAGTGAATGGAAACGTTCGAAGATGTAGGATTCTTCACAAGGTAAATCACAAATTAAATAGAAATCATGGCCCCGTTAACCTCACAACTTTAGTAACCGAACGTGAGAAAACCCCTTGAGAAAGTACATAATGGCATGGTGTTATCTCTGGTTTGCCAGTTGTACAATGTGTTAATCTATTTTCAAAAAATATAATTTCACGTACGTAGAATCATAAACAGATTTGACTGCAATCTAGCTATTGCATGTGCCCGCCGTTGTTTACTACTAACATTTATCGTTTATTCTGAACAGCAGTTTACGCAACTTCATTCACACAGACAGCGAGAGGCAATACAAAAATTGAACAATAAACCTGTTCAGAGCACAGGAGTGCTATCATAGTCAAGGTTACTCACCGTGATAGTGGAATTGCCTTCTACAATGTGATGGTCGTCGAAAGCACGGCAACAATCAACACCAGGTTTACTACATAAATGTGTTGTAGATTTCCAGGGAACCTGGAACAGTCAGCAAGCACAAATCAGTGACTGCGTGGGAGGGCAGTCCCGATCAAAGAGTCGCACTGCAAGAAGATGAGTACATGATGCCACGAAATACAATAATCTTAGGAGTAGATGAAACCGAGTCCACATGGAAGCCCATATTACGTGGAGCCAAACAGATGGCAACACTATGAGAGTCGGTCCCGTACATCACAACCCTGTTCGTACAGCCAAACTGGTTTCGGCAGCTGTCCATTCTACTGGCGTCCATTAACAAGGCAACACCGTCACGAACGTGGATAACATCGGGTCTCATGAACGGGTTCGTGACTGGTGCTCGTAGATCCTCGAGGACCGCACAGCCCAGATTGCGCAGTCTTTACGTCAGGTACTTGGACACGCGGTTGTACCGAGCATAACGTACATCGTGAGTGATTCAGCAAGACTAAAGAACGTTCGTGGCTTTCTGGTTGACAGCAGTTGTCATGACAGAGAAGCGAGTGGTCAATTCGGCCACACCGAAAATTCCGGCTGATAGTCTGGAGAAGATCGCACGGGAGATGGATGGCACGAATAGAGACCTTGGGTAAAATGCGGTCTGGATTCAACGGCCAACAATTAGAGAATGGAGAACGAGACACTTCCTAGCATATGAGAAAGCTCATCCAATCACGCCATATGGGCTTCCCCCTTGTTTATCACTACGGCATCCTGTACGCCCCCCGGGACGTTCACGTCAATCATGGCAGAGTCTAACAAATCATCTTTGACCACGTTTCTCAGGGCTGGACGTTGACCGGAAAGCAGTCTCTTTATTTGTGATTTGCGCGAGAGTGGAATAGTAGTGGACAAATCTGGAGTGCACAGATCACCGAAGCAAATTTGAAGTATGAATGTAGCTGAGTGGTGTCTTTGAAAAGGCGGATTATAACCCTATAGTTTTGAGCGTGATTCGGTGAACTCGATTCAAAATTACTCAGTAATTCATCCTTGGTATCAGAAGCCGTCTCAGTGGATGAAGTCACCGATGCGGTCTCAGAGGCGCTTTAGTTGTTCCATCCAGCATCGTACGAAGCCGCAATCGGTGTCTGGTGAATGCTTTGCTTTCCAAGGTAAACGGGGTACCGAGAAAGACCACCGTGTCAGAGGCGCTTAGTGAGTGGATAATGTCCAGGCCAAAATTATTGGACGCGTCAGGTATAGATTTCGGATCATGCTTATGGTTACCACAAATGGTCACGAGTTTAGTCTTTCGTACATTGATATTCAGTTCGGATTTCTCAGAGGGACTCATCAGATTTTCAACCAAGGGGTTCAGATCATTGGTGTACGTGAGATCGTTGGCCGGTGTATTATAGTCAATCTCCGGTCGGCAGAGTGCCAACACTTGAAACATAGAGCGGTATTTTCCATGTTCTTTAACATGCGAGATACTTCTACTGCAGTGGTGAAGTCGACCAACGACTAGTCCGGAGAAGAATTCGTACGTGATGGCTGCTAATCAATTTGCGGATGAGTCGATAATACCTTGGACCAGTACTCATTTCAATTATCCGGGAAGCCACGATTCGTCTTGTAGACAGATATCCGTTTCTGGGAAAGACTGTAAAAGCAGCATACTTTCTTGGACGGTGGTGCAGGGTTCGACTACCAGTGTGATTAGCTTTCTGTATATGGTTCCCGGTCGTGTAGTTTCTCTCAACAACACCAGCACTTCGTCGGGTGACCATTCGCCACATATACAAAGAGGCTTGCATAGTGGGCATGCTCAGAAGCGACTTTGTATGTACCCTAGTGAAAATGGCTGCACAAAGACCGCAGACAATTGCTAGGAGTTCATTGCTATGTAAGGAAACCTGGCTGTTGGAGTCCATTTAGGTTGTCGTGGATTGGACTAAGCAGGAGAACCACTGTGAGTGCTCAGCAGTTTGGGACTCAATATCAGACGTCATATTCGCCCCTGAGGTGGTGATTGGAGTGGCACTGGAGACAGTATTTTACTGCCAGTTGACAGCACATGAGCGCGTTCTGATATTCTGTAGAGTGCGGCGTGCGAAATGCGACAATGGTTGGTGATGAAGCTCGCGCCGAGTGCAGCACGACAAAGCCAGCGTATCGGCAAATCTAACAAGAGAAGCCTGTTATTGTTGAGATTAATTTGATCCGGCGGCTTCCATGCTCTTTAGCTTCTCGCAGCTGCGTTTTCTGGGATGTGCATGCCATTCCTGGTGAATGAAACCAAATTTGGTGCAAAAGCTGCGGCCACAATTGGCGCAATGAAAGATTTTGTCATGCTGGGTGTCCAGTTCCTGCTCTGGACCATTCCTGCGTCGATGTGTACGACTCTGCTCCGACAGGCCAGCGTTCGACTTGCAAACCTGGTCACATTCTGAACAGGTGTCCTCAGCTCGCCTATCCTATGTACTGGTAGATGCCTGCACGGAGGTGCTGGTGGCAATTTCATTGCTTTGATCGAATGTAACCAGTACGTTAAAACCAAGTAGAGTGGTTCGTCCAATCTGGAGTTGCTGAACTCTTAGCTTGTCAAGGTTTGCATCGAGACTGCCCAGTCGGCACCAGTACTACTGTTACTACTACGGATGCTAGTATTGTATACTTTTCAGTGCAACTGTGATGTACACTTAGATTAGTTCGGCCAATGATGTTGGCTTATTCGCGTCACTGTCGTTATGCCACACAATTTGGTCTCGCTATCCTTCTGGACGGTTGGATCCTTAGATTTCCTATCCACTTTCAAGTACTGGTGTTCATTCTCTATAAATGAGATAGAATGCAATGCTTGCATTTATATTTCGCTTCTGGTTATGCTTACGTGTATTTAGGAATCATACGTTTAATGCACGCACACACTGAATCATATTTGGCACCCAAAACCGTATGGCGAGTTTCGTAAACACGTGAGTCACGTTCCTCCACTTGTTTACACGGGTGTCCCCAGGATAAAAGTTAACATAATTCTATAAGAGTTGTGGCATGTACAACACCAGTGAATTGTATGTGTACCTTACATGAAAATACACTGGAAACCCAGATATGACATCCAAAATCAGAGATGACATTTAAGGCGTCCAGTCTACAGTAGTGCGTCAAGACTGAAACTTAGTTAGCGGTAAAACTGTGCATATGGAAGTTATCTTGCCTTGTTCGCCTTGAGCAGTACTCGGATTCAGAAAAGGAGAACCTGGTCCAGTTTCTACACTTCCACGCAAACAGTTCTAACATGTTTACCACCCTGTAAAAAGCATTTGAAATGCAATAAAATTGTTAGATTGGAACGCTCAGGTTCCTCCTTCGCAATTTCCCTGTTTTTGAAACATTCCTGATTTATCTGTCGCAAAGAATTGCAATGTTGCCACCTGCTCTGCATAAGGTCCACTGAATCACCGTCGTACGCGTACATGTGCAACTAAAGCAATCGGACAAGAATGCACATCAGCATGAAAACCGGTAATCTGCAGTGCAACTATTTCATCATTCATCCACTTTCTGTAGTTCCCTTAATTCATCAGTGGGTATGGAAACCCATAGTATCACGCCTTGCTCGTGTCCGGCGAACTCATCAGGACTGCACGCAGCTGGATGATTTGCGCCTGTAATTTCTGGACACACCTCGCATTCAGCACAACGGGTATCCCAATCAGGAGACCCATTTGGGATGCCTAACGAAGTTCTAGAACTGCGCGGTAACTCTCGGCTGAACGATTAACCATCTGACTACAAAAGTTGGCGCTTTTTAATCAACGACGCAATAGTGTCCCGTAAATTAGGTTTTCATTTACTCCAGACTCTAAATGGTGCAACAGCAGCTATGTATGTAAGCCACCTGCTTCCTCTGACTGGAGTTTTTACCGAAAATATCTGCTGCATCTCTAATTATTCAAAAATGGCGACAGGACACAGGTTACACAAGGAGTGAGCGTACTCCCTGGTGACAATTCCGTTCTATGTTATTGAGTTTGAACACCGAGAACGTTGTACAGAAATTTAAGCAACTGCCACAAATCGTTCATATTCAACAGTACGACGAAAATGCAGGCATATTTTGTGCTACGATCAGTCAACCGCAATTCAAAGCACCTCATAACAGTATAATTGGTCAAAATTATGTCTTCTGTATGTAAAGATCGTTAGTTTTCGCTCATTATTGCAAAATAGACTACGGTACGACGATCATAGAGTTGCAATAAACAGCTCAGAATTTGCACATGGTGGGTGCTAAACTAGAGCGGAAGAAGTTGCTTTGCCGGCCGGAAGTGTACATAACTTTTTGCAGCACAGTCATGTAAAATGTAAAGTAAGCAACTGTTAACGTAAACAAAATAATGTTTTAGGTAAATATTACAATAACTTAGCTACCGTGTTGAACGAGTATCTGTTTTGAATCACATATTATTTAGTTCAAAACTCTATCAGAGCTAGAGTGAATATCAGTGTCATGGAACTGTAGGACTTGCTCCTCATTCGACATCTCCTTCGAGGTTTTTGAGTATCTCAGCGTTTTCGACGGATGTGACCGACTTGTCCAAAAAGGGATTTCAGTTACCGGAACCAGTAAGTTGTGTACCGTTACCACCAAACCTCTTTTGAGCAACGCGTAAATAAATAAAGATCACCGAATTCAGAACAAAACTTTGATCGAAAGTATTACAGTACTGTATTGTAAGCAATAAAATGTGTAAATCAATCAGCTGTACACCTCATCTGTGACGGTCATATTCAACGCTAAAAATGTATCGTAAATCATAAATCGACTGCTTAAAGTAGAGTAAACATTACAAAGTGAATATTGGATGTTACTTCACAAGTCCCTTCAATAATGCAAATAGAACAGCGAAGGTCCATCCTCGGTGAAGCACGTCAAATAGGAACAAATAGGTTACATAGTGACCTCCAAGAGAACAAAACAATATGTACGAGTGAGTAAGTACGGATAAGTTGCAAAATTGAGGTGGGGATACGTACATAGGGGCCAAACAAAAAATCTGAGTATCAAAAGCGTCTGGGAATTATTTTCCAGCGGATCCGGCATCCGCCCGATACACCGTCAGTGTTCCGTCACTGAAGTCTTTTTCAAGTTTTAGCATAGAGTTTGTATCCTGTATGCTTGAAGAAATTTGCGAATTCCAGTGTACTTTAAACCTTGCAGTGATTCCTCAAGACATCATACTTCTACAAGCGCTAAGCTCACAACTACCTCACCTCATTGCTTGAATCCGCCTTTGCAGTGGCTTTTCCAAAGATCTTGGCCACAACCGTGTTCGCTTGCGTGTCTGTTTTGTAGGCATGCTTCCGCTACGGGAGGCCTAGTATGAACTCAGTGTCAGCTTCTTGTGCAATCTGGCGCTTGCCGTTTCCCCAATGACTAACTTATTGCTCTGCTCTTCAGCGTCGTTCCATTTGTACCTTTTTGGGCGTTGTTTAACGCGCTCGGGGTTCCACGCGCACTTCTCTTAACACACGTTGTTTTCGTTTCAGTATGTTCATGTTGTATCCCATACACTAATTGCGGAATATATATTCTTTTTCAATATTCTTTCTGATAATCTGTTTCAACAATGTTGGCGTGCTCGGGTAATAGGGAACAACCAGCTAATAACACACATCGTGGATAACAATACACACGTTTGCTAAACTCCACGAATTGGTAATGAGATTGTAAGTCACTATACCAAAAAGAAAACACATTGACATGCATGTCTCTGAAACGCAAAGGGTTTCGTTGTTAAGTCGAACTGTTTCTAGCAAACCTATAAGTAATATGTAGCTGGAATGCAGAAATTTGTACCTGAAAATAATAGAATCAAGCGGTTAAGACCGCCTTTAATCCAGCTATTCAATGTTATTTTATTTCGTTGAAATTATTGTTTACTATTATTATTTCGGAACAACTCGTGACCATTCCATTAAACTGCTTGATTGGTGAAGTTTTACTTTTGATATAGAAGCATCCACAGATCAGATGAGCTAGTTGCAAGGCTGGTGGGACTTAAGACGTCTTGACTTAAGCAAGTAAGCAAAGGGGGGTTGACAGTTCGTGGGTTAGGTATACATAATCAGAGAACAATGCTGAGTTTGAATTGGTAGTTGCAACAAATTGAGGACAGGTTAGCATCAAGAAAGAAATGGAATCACGGTAGTCTGTCAGATCGGCCCGTTGAATGGTCAATTGTTTATGAGGAAAGGAGACAAAGAAATTACAGTCTTAATATGTCGGAATTGTCGACTCACTCAAATATCAATCGTGGTAGCGTTCTAAGCTCAGTGTTCCGCGGACCACTGTATCTATGCACGTATGCGGGTGACCAAGAGATAGCGTAGAAAGAAGCAATGGCCACGTTAGTAAAAGGAGGTTACCTTAGAGGGTTTCTCAAGGAATGGTTTAGACGGATGCTTAACCCATTATCAAAGGCACAGAGGGATTTAAAATATCCTGCTGTTATTCCGTGTAAGAAAAGGATGATGCTGCATATTCCTGCAGATATGAACAAAGCTGGCATCAGCACGGTTTTTCGTAAAAGTAGTATTGCATAAAGTCTTCCTGCATCTGAAGGACTGCATACCTGTCGTGTATATCGAACAGAATGCCAGGACTGTTGGCAGGCTCATACTGGTCAGGCATCACGAGGACTCTGAACTAGAATAAGTGAGCACCGAGGGGCATTCAAAAAGCACCCAACGATCACTTGAAATATCGGACCATGATCAAGGGTTCTTCAGTTGCTGGTCACACGTTGGACGCACGTTTGGAAGTTGACGTGGAAAATGTCAAGGTGATCAGAGGATGGTTTGGAACAACAGAGGGCCACTTAATTTCACAGCATTTGAAATCGTGGGGGGCAATGGCGCTGTAAATGGAGTTGACGCGGCTGAAATCTGCGGGTCCTAACGTCTGGTGTGAAACCGATCGGGCTGGCTTGCATTACTGGTTGAATGAAGCTACAATTCCGGCATATTAAGACTGATTTCCTTGTCTCCTTTCCTCATAAACAACTGACGATTTAACGGGCCGATCTGACAGACTACCGTGAATCCATTTCTCTCTTGAAGCTAACCTATCCTCGATTTGCTGCAATTAGCAATTCAAATCCAGCATTGTTCTCTGGCTATGTATACGTAACCCACGAACTGTCAACCCCCCCTCGCTTGATTGCCTAAGTATAGACGTTTTAAGTCCCATCAACCTTGCAACTGGCTCATCTGATTTGTGGATGCTTCTATATCAAAAGTAAAACGTCACTAATCGAGCATTTTAATGGAATGTTCGCAGGTTGTTCTAAAAGTACCAGTATTCACTGGATGTCATCCATATTTCGATCTATTGCAAATCGTCCTTTCATTGTGATATGTTCCTGCAAGTACTTTGTTAGCTTAACGTTCCTATTCTGGATCGCATCATTACTCGACCCTTACTGAGCAACACATGCAAGATACGTCTGTGGTAGTTTGAGATACGCAGTAGTAAATGCAAACACGCTTAAGTAGATTCTGCGCTGCATTGAATTCACAGCAAGTGAGTCAACGAAAATGTAATATAGCCAGTATCACATACAACAATTTATTCACGCAGTTGCAAAACAATGACACAATATCTGCTTTTGAACTGCAACTACTACAGTCACCTGAATGAAAATAAAAGTCTAGGTTGTTGTAACGGTCAGGTTGCTTCCATTTTAGACGGCCAGAACTTTTTGTTCACACCGGTTGAAATGTATTGGTCAAGTTGAAGCTTGAAATTGGCTCAGAAACTGAACTTTTGTTAGCGTTCCGGATTTACCTAGTGTCAAGTGAGTCATTTACAAATTAATCAAAATGTCTGTTTCAGAGATTTAACAGCCAAATAGGGCATTCTACACAAGAGAGCACCAAGATTATATACCACTTTCTCACTGGAAGGCCGAAGTTCCTTGCTACTTTCAAAATTCAGCAAATTCCATACAAAGAACGTTTGTTCCTCAACCTAGGTTGAACGGCCTAGCTGTTGTGTGACGGGTGGTCCTGTTTTATATAAAACCTGTTGGCATCTTTTTCGAGAGGATGGAAAGCTGTTACAATAAGTGTTGGTGTTGTACTTTCATAGTATGTACAGTGGTATTAGTCGCTCTGTTTCATTAACAATGTCCGGATGCAGTCAGCAGATACTGACAACCTAATTCATTCAATCAACTTTTCACCTGCTACGCCGTAGAGTAACTGCCGTTCTCTGTAGTCGATGCACAGGGGACTTCCCTTTTGATAAAGATCGTTCCAAATGCAGTAATTATGATATGACCACAAGGCAAATTCGTGAAACACAAATACTGCTAACAACAGTAGGGGAAAGTGTGACCGAAGCATGGTATATGTCCGTAACTGGTCCAATGCAGTCCGCCTATATCCGTTGCCAACCGTTACACTACATAGGTCATGACATTCACCTGGATGGCTTAGAACAACTTTTGCGTCCGCAATTGACACACTCGCCTGGAGTTCCAACAATGTCAGCGTCAACCTCTGGCTACCAACGTGTCCAACGTGGTAATGACGTCAGTTGTTTTATACCAAGGAGGCAGAAGTGTAGAACGCAAAATAGTCTTATCTTTAAAACATAACACAGCTGGATGTGAATTTAACCTCTTTCGGAGGTGTACTAAGCTTGAGTAAATCGTCTTCCATAGTTGCACTCTACTCTTTCACATATACGAAATCAGAGAATGGAAACATTTCCTTCATTCAGTGACAAGATTCACTGGACGCACTGGCGATGGTTGAACTAAAAGCCCACAAGACTTTTCAGTCTTTCCGCAGCAAGTATATCTGAGGGTTAATCAGCATGTGTGCTTGAAGAAACTATTTCTGATGTCATCATGAAAGTACACTGAGAGAGCAATGTCGCACTGTAAACCCGTGACCGCTGAAGATTTTACGTGCGATGTATTGGAGCAGTAAATAAAGTTGAATGCCTTGTGGTCAGCTATAATTCTAAACTGCGAACCGAATAGGTTACAATGAATACGAGTTGGAGCCCATCAGGTAGCCAGAAGGTCTTTTTGAGCTTGAGTGCATGCATGTTTTGCTAAACGAAGAAACCTCAGAAGATAAGAAGGTAGATGTTCACCGTGGGTTATTATAGTACCTGCGGTAAAATTAACACGTTCAAAATGTAAGTGGATTGGGGCTTGGGAGAAAATGATTATACAACAGTACTTGTAAATTTGTTGGGCTATGAACTGAGAAAATTTGTCCCCATCGTTTGCATTCCCTATTTTTCCCACTAACCTGACACTTGTTCCCATTACCTCACACACTTCATTTTGATTTATTGAACTACTGTGTCACTGAATGTCCGCGAGTAGTCCACTGGCATGACGCCTCAACTTTGACCTTGCTGGTCCTGTTGAGAAACTCGATTTTGCTGGAAGAGACTATCGTCGCGAACAGTCGAAGTTTGCTTTTATTGATGCATTTCTTTGATAGTACCGTAGAAATTGATGGATCTAATCTTGTTCTAAATTTAAGGATCCGTTTTGGGGCTATGCGTAACTCAACGATCAGACATGGATTGTTACACTACTCATGGCGAAAAAGTTTAGCAAACGAAACGATATGGTCTTCTCATGGTCGGTTGCTAAAATACCGCTCAAGTAAGCAATCAAAAAGAGCTCTTTCTGAGCGAAATTTGGAAGAAAGTGGAAGTAATGCTGAAACTATCCCAAAAGCAAACGGAACTCGCCAGTAGCTCTTAAAGTGAGAGTAGTCAACAGAAGTAATCGGGGATGAAGATAAACCCCGGTGCAAATAATAAAATATCCGCGACATTAAGATCTTGTGACACATAGTAGAAACGGTTCGGGATTGATATTGAGATTGTAAACACGGATATGTTGGGGGAAAACGAGCAATTTATCATCATAAACATGGCTGGTAGAACCGTGTGCAAAAGTGTCATCCTAATAGCCCGCAATACCCTTGTGATTAGTAAGTTTCGACAAATTACTAGAGAGTCGTTAAAATTGAAATTTCAAAATTACACTTGGAAAGGCCAAATGGAGTGCTTCTTGTGGTTAGCAGGCTGGACACACTAGCAGAGACATCTTTGAAATCAAGTTTCAAAACGTATTTTGAACCAACAAACCGGTGGATTGTGTTTTCGTGCTTTTCTGTCGGATGACTTTTCCAAAGCAAGCACTTATTTAAGTCAACGCGGCAGTCACCGCACTCTCTCTGTGTTTGACCATCACATAGTGAAGGCCATAAGGTTGGAGTGGCTTTTGCGGGGCTTACGGAAGTCAGTATCTCCAATGCAGACAACCAAGACATTGTATCAAATTAAGCATTGAACATCTCAAAATCAGTTCATGGGTTCTGACTTTGGAATCTTCAGTGGACAGTGCAACAGAAAGCTTCCTTCACTTAAGAACAGTAATAGATGAACAGGGATTAATAGGAGAAACAGAAATAATTGTGAGCAAATTTTGCAAATGTCGAAAACAGGTAAGGCATGCCTAGTTTTGGATTTAAGAGAAGTACATGTGAGCCACAAATCAACAGAAGATGTAGGTCTTTTCGGGAAATCATTTGTAGTATGACAACACTAACGGTGTCAATAAGCAAGGAATGCTCAAAACGATCTTCACTAATAAATGATCACAACGTATGCCACGTAGAATCAACGAACATAATAAGATTCACAGTAGGTGCATTGGACTGATAACCAAATAACAATTTATTCTTTTAATGAAGCGTGGACTAAACCCTAGACACTAAAGTGGCATAACATATCAAACTAACGACAGCTTGAATTACCAACCGGGTACATAAATCGCAAATGTGTATAACTGCGTGACTTACAGCTAATCCAACATACCCGGGTTATCAGACAATCAACACAGGCAGCCTGTTCAACATCTGGAGCTTACTCTTTTCTCGATCCGTCCTCATTTCTTACTAATCAACAGTTGATCATGCGTGCCCTGCGTTCATGACAGCTTCGTCGCGTTGGCACTTTTCTTCTTGCATTTTGCATGCCAGGATGCTTCGTTGAAATTGGACTTTAAAAATTACGTGAATTCCATTGGCCGGCTTGTCGTTCTGTCATCTTTTCAGCTTTCACATACTGAGTATCACTTAATACGTTGTTGACAAAACTCCAACCTTTACACCCGTCTTTCCTGAATTGTAATCGTCATTCCAGTGGACTGAACACTAAGTGAAAGCCCGCCAAATTACGTACGCGACTATTCGAATTCCAGTGTTTCGTTAATTTCGATATATCACGAAAGCTTGATATCGTTTACTTGTCGGAGCCTGCTCTTATGCAGTTTGTTAATCCTTATTTCCTGCTGCTGGCCCTTTGTTTATTGATACCTTGGTTTTACTTGTGCTTTATCACACCGCCATTGCGTGACTCGTGTTCACATGAATCGTCGGTCTCAGAACTTGTAAATTTGATGGATTCAGTATCGATGTTTGTTATTGTTTACTTCCACTTAGTTTTTGATATTCTTCTTGGAACTTAACACCTTATTAGTATGGAACCTGCTAATACGACCGTCTTCCCTTTTGGGTCGGAATTGGCTGCTCAGCGGGCTTAGAATTTATAGACGCCCACTGCGTCACAGATGCGGATGTTCTTAATCCCGACTGTCTACAGCCGGTCACGTTTCCACTGATCCAGCCCTGGGCTGATCTGGTGTTGTGTTCACCATACAAGCTACTAGAAACCAAAATCGTTTTCTTTATAATCATAAGCAAGTCTCTGAAGGAAGACTCCTGACCAGTACTTATGAAGTAGTCAGCTAACTCTGCTTACTGCTCTTGCATGCGACAAGGAAGTCTGTCCTCTTCCTTTAGACACACTTCTTCACGGAGCTTCGTCCTCAGCACAAAATGTCACTCAGGTGAACACCAAGTTACAACTGGGGCAAGGTCAATGAGTCTGGATGCAACTCCGTCCTCTCCGGTGGGAACGCCACCATACCTACAGCTATCTCTGGCCATGGTCCCTGCTTAGCTCTGGGGGCCCCAAGCATGCCACAATCATATGAAACAGCTAACAATTCATCTCTCCCAGACACGTCTCTGTGAAGATGAAGGAATTATTTTTTTAAAAAGTCATAAACAAAAAATAGACCGATGTAGAAATGGTGAAAACATTTGAAGATGGTAGGATATCATCATCATTGTGGGTCACCTGGAGATAAGCGGTCAATTGCTGGGGATAGGGAACGGGACTATCTTCCGCAGATAGAAGCATAGCAGTGAAGATCAACGACGTGAGACAAATAACATTGGTGGAATGAGTAAAAAAACTTATACTTGTGACTTCTTACAACAGTCTAACAGACTGCAAATACTCCCGCCTGAGTTTGTGCATGACCATATCCAGAAACACTCAACAGGTGCGAACTACACAATACTTTTCAAAAACGAGAGACGCCAGTGCCCACGGTTGAGTTCAACGTCGTTAACAACGAACGTAAAATAGCCTTGAGGAACGAGAATGCTCGTGATTGATCCTTCGTGCTTTTGTAGAGTTTTTCTCATTTTTGTTTACAAACTATGCTTCACTTTTGTAAAAAAAATTTTTGCATCATCTTTGCACGTTGTTCAAAAAAGTGAGCATGTAGGATAATACATAATTTGTGCACACCGGTCTGCGGATCTTTCATCCAATGTTTTAGCTATGCCGTACTACGAACATCGTTGCATCCCTGATCGCGCTTCAGCAGGCCACGGTAACTCCGTAGTATCCCTTACTTCCGAATACTGGTAAGTTGGGATACTGTGGTGGTCATCTTGAACACTTGTAAACACTTCCTGTGAGTCACATCTTTTGACTGCCGAAACTTGCTGGAACCTCTCAACTATTTTGTTACATTCGTTCATTTTGTTATCACCGACAGCTTAGTGAGGTACATTCGCATTTACCTAGTCTATTCAGTAACTCGTCTTGACCACTACACTTTTTCGCCACATAAATGATTTATAGTTTAATACTTTGACAACATAACTCGGCTCGGCAGCGAACTTTTGACTATGTCGGCAAGTGATCTAATTTTATTGTATATCTGTTCATTTAGTATAATATTAATTCCGGTTTTTACGAGCGTTTCCTTAATAACCGTTTTGAAAGTAGATTATCTTCTTCGCCGTTGGATATTGAAGAAAGCACTTATTGGATAAGCAGGTTATGCGTAACATGGTGCGAACTTGAATCGTTAGCAAACAATTAAATATGTAAGACTTTTAGTTTGATCGAATCCGCTTTCGGTGTCTTTTTGCAATCTGCTTCGCAGAAACAAGATGATGTCGAAATTTTGATGATCACGAAGTACACTGCTCACCTCAAACATTTTACAGAGTAAGGATTAGATGTTTGTAGTTGTAGGTACAGTTAAATAAACTTCCGTAATATTGAGATTTCAAAGTGTTAAACTACATTCTATACAAAGTTTTTAATCATTCCCTTTGATTTTTGGTTAACTCTATTCACGGTTCTTGCCTATATTGTCAGTTGATGAGAATTGAGCGGAGGTAGAGGTGAGGAATACCACCAACCAGTCGCAAAGATATTTCCCATGTTGCTTTCTGCACAACAAAAAGGATTAAGATAAACAATTTGAAATGACCCAACAACACGCTGAAAAATAAATAAGCAACGTCCCAGTTAAAAGAAAAAGTGTTCCTTTGGCAAATTTGTTAATTACTGATACACTTCCGTTTTGAAGTGAATGCCACTAATACATTGGATGCAGATTTAAATTCTCTTGCTCTGTAAAAGCAAAACATGCACGAATGCACCTTCTGTTATCTGGCTACAAACGACGGTATCCACTTAACCGAGAAGAGATAATTGATAGGTTCAAGAACACAGACTGTCGTCCGTTGTCAATTCATGCACATCATCCGTGTACCAAGTGAGCCTCATGTCCAAAATAGCGACCATCTTAATTTCTTCAAGCAATGTGACTACTGAAAAAATGATTATTGTTGTGCACGTAAGATCTACTTCAACGGCCACATGACTTGAGGGACACAAACTGGTTTGTGAACGTCCCTGAGGAGATATTCTCATATTCAAACGTAATAATCGCATAGGCTCTGTTGATTGCTTTCAACACTTTTTGTACACAATAAACGACCACTTTTCATGTTGCTTGGTGCTTTTCTTACACCCACAGGTAGACCTCACTATTTTCCCCTTCAGGTGTGTTTTTACACGTCCATCCAGCAGGAAAACTTGGTTTGACCTCCCACCTCGACGCGTATCACTTGTTTCACTGTATATTCTCAGTCAACCGGTTGCTAACTTTACATAGGATTAACCCAGTGAATCTTGAGTTGTCACTATCTTACTTACTTCAGTAGGAAATTTCAAACCGAGTTTGGCGGGACTTGGAACACCCTTGAGTTTGTTCAGTTAGTACAGTGGGGATCGAATGCAAAGTCATAGGTGTAACTTGCAGCTAAATCGCCAAAAATGGTTATGTGATACAAGCTAATTGATTGTTTATTCGCAATGAGTTCAATCGTTTTCGGAGGTTTGATACACGGCCACAATGCACCAGTTTAGTGTGGCTGATGGTTAGTGCGCCCCACAGGAACCATCAGATTGGTATGATCCACAACATGTGTTAATATAATTTCTGATCTTTTGATATTACATTCCTGTCAAGGGCAGCTTTTATCTACGATCCACTGAATGAGTCATTTTACATTAACAGCAGGTTCAACGCAATTTTCATAATTTGCGGTGAAACTTGATGCTCATTTGAACCATCTACAGCCAAAATTATACCAAATGAAAAATCTACGCTCAAACTGGTTAAGTGAAGCATGATCAATAAAGTATTGTGGCTCACACGCTTTACAAGTTAACTATGTAGGGTTTCCAAGAGTGACAAGGAAGAAAATGGATGGATCAAGCTGAGAAAATATATCTTATATAACAACGTAAAAAACTCGGACTAATATTCCTTCCACTGTGTAGTATTCCTGAATAATTGTTCGCGCCTGCATGGCACAAAATATTTTTCCAAAATGCCAGATGAAGGAAAACTACGTACAAAATAGATTGTCAAATGTACAACTGGACCTTACGGGCATACTACGGTTAGCAGTATGTCGACATATAAGAGAACAAAAATCGAGTGTCCTTATAGGCCACTTGTCCGATATTGTCACGAAAACACCTTTAAAGACTTTCGGATTGCTTCAGCTTGTTTGCGATCATCCTCGTGACGTCTTAACAGTTCGGACAAATGGGGGTGTGTTTGTTCCTTGGAAGATCTCCCGGGTGCACATTTAGCTGCTTCCATTTCACCGTGATTTGACTAAAAGCAATGTGTTACAAGAGTATAGATTAAGGAAGAGCGTATTGGCTTCATTCATGTACAAGTACAAGCGATAAATAGGCAGTGTTCCTAAACACTAAAATTTTTATCACTACTCCAAAAACTTACAAAACGAATAGTGGGTTACCGAGTAATCAATGTGCGTAATTTGAATAGCACTCAGAGCATAAAACACCTTGCCCAGTAGCACCAGTAACACAGGGCATTCTAAATTAACGCTTCTTCGCAGTAAAGACTGCTGTATCGCTTGTGCTTAAGAAGCTCTTTTGTTGTAAGTAGTAGACTGAGTCTGAACAAGGGTCGCATACTGGTGTAAGTGCAGAGTGAAATCAAAAGCATGAATTAACGTACGCATCGAGCATCTTGAATAAGTAATCACATGAACGATCAGAGATGACAGTAAGAAACAACAGGTGCGCACAGGTGATACAGGGCGGAAACTTATGCGGCACTTGAGTAGACGGCACGCACACACACATACGCGCGCATACACACATCAGCCCGGAAAGTCGGCAAACAGAGAAGATCGGAGAACACATCAGTGACCGATTAAAAACTACAGCCTAAGGTGGAATTTGCCGGCGATTATAAATGGTATTTGAGTTGCCACCGACTGATGTTTGCAAGCGTAGGAGGACTAAATTTCTGCATTGGTAATGAATGTATCGCACCCCAAGAAACCACTACTTCGTATCTATGCTGTACGATGAAGAAGATTACTGTACGAAGATTACAAAGGTATACACGAAGATTACTGTTGAAGATGTTGCATTTGTTGTGTGTATAACGATGGCCATG
>JTDE01000687.1:188705-212177 GCA_014338405.1 Paragonimus skrjabini miyazakii
TGGATATTTTATTATCGGAATTTGCAGTATTTGAGCCACTTTCATTTGGAATGTCTAAGACGCTTCTTGGGTATTCGATGGTCGGACATTGTTCCGAACACTGAGGTACTGCGGTGAGCGGATATGAACGGGATGGAAGCCTTGCTGATGTTGAATCAGCTTCGTTGGCTGGGTCACGTCCGTCGGATGGGCGATGACCGTATCCCGAAGCAGGTGCTATATGGACAACCGAGATCAGGTAAGCGAAGTCCTGGTGGCCCAAAGCTGAGATACCAGGATGCTGTGCAGGTAAGCCTTTCACGCTGTAAAATTGATTTTAGATGTTTGGAAGACTTAGCGTTGAACCGGACTGCTTGGAGGAATACAGTTCGGATGGGCGTCCGCGAGTTCAACGAACAGTTATTGCGCGGCCGAGAACGAAAGCGCGCGGTACGCAAAGGAACCATCGGTGCCATAGGGCGTGGTGACATGACTATATGGCGTTGTGATGTGTGCGGCCGCGAATGCGCTGGCCGTTTGGGATTAGTAGGTCACCAACGTACTCATAGTGCACCGTCGGTGAAGAGACAACGAGTACGCTAGGCTCAGGTAGGTCATACCAGCATATCCATTCTATTTTAGATAATGATTGCATTGACCAAGACCATGGTCGTTTGGCAACTAATCCGCCCCTCTTTTCAGCAACTTGGGTGTCTGTCATCTTCTACCTACTCTTTTCTTGGGCTTTGCTGGTGTGTTGAATGGTGAGTCGTCTGTCTGATATTTTTGTAGTTCAACTTTGAGTTTTGATTTTCAACTTTATCCTCTCTTGAATGCAGTAGGATGCATTCGTATACTCAAATGCTTCTTGTGTTACAGTTTACATATCTTTCTTCCTAGTATAGATCTTGTCATTACAGTCTCTCTCTGTTTATTTTCTGAGAGATAAGGGTTTCCTTTCCGTGCTAGCCATTCAATTGGCTAACCAGCATTGGCCAGCTGGACACAAAGGCATCACTTACACACCTCCTGGTCTTATTCCTTCGGGTTTACACCGGATACGTGGTGTGTGAGTGGAACTGCAAGTGATGCAGCGCAAGCCACTTGCGATGATGGTTTAAAGCGCACGCGTCCTTTGGCTTCGGTCACTGCGACATGCTAATCCGTTTCGGATGTCGCCAACCATTTCAATGTTACTGCTTGTATATTCTCGCCCTAACAAAATAATAAGTTTTTTAGAAGTTGCTAGGCCTACTTCAATTCGTCAATGGCATTAAGTGTTCAGACTTGAGTGTCAGTAAGTTGAGCCGTCTGGACTTTGGACGGTTGGGACTATGGATTGCCGGGATTACAAGCAATCATGACCGTTAGTATAATCAATATCAGAGTTTAATCTTTGAAAATATAAACGGCTCCTCTGAAACACCCGTTATCATCGTGTGCACGAAGGGTGAATTCGGTTTTCTTGTCCAAATAGCAACAGTGCTGATGTACCTTGAAAAAATTGAAAATCAAATCGTGTCCTTCACTGGAAGGTTGAACTATCTGAGAATGTATGAGTCTTGTGATTATTGTAAATAGTCTTTATGGTCAGGGAATGCATGTCTTCGATGAGGCACCAATGAGTCTCTTAACTCATCGATTTGCCATGAGTCTGATGAGAATGAACACAATAAAATGCTACCAATGTTACCACGTTCATATCAACAATGTGGTGTATGCCACATACTCCTGATGAAAGAAGTTAGTCAGACGAGGTTACACGAAATAATTTATAAAATTTATTTTAGACGATTTCAAGCGCATAATGTAGATAAGATTGTCCACGTAATACGACTTAGACCTTCACCACTCGATGAATCGCATTCGGTGGTGTGTTGTGCAACTGATGAACCAAGATCTCGTTCTGCATACTGATTACTTTAGCCATTTGTAATATTCCCGCTCATCTGATATCAAACTTTTCTATTCCTACCGTAAATATAGGCGGTCGACCAGAAGTTTAACTCAATAAATATAATTTGATACGCCATGGAATGAAAATAGGTCGTTAGTCGGAATGTTTGAAATTCTGATTATGTTTTAACTGGTGAAAAGTATACTCTATTGACGCAAAGGTTGTATTTAGCAACATAACTTTTTGGTAATCATTATCATCTTTGAAGGGCGACTGCGAAGAAATTATTGTTTGAGGTACAGCGATTACCGTGTAATCTGTGAAGTCAGCTGTGTTATTTACTGATAAAACTGTATGGGTAGCTTTACCTTTGAATAACTTCAAAGGTAACGCTAAATATTACTATTGTAGTTTTCTCGAAGCACACGGTTCACATGCTATCTGTAGCAAAATTCTAGTGTCACTTAATTGAAGACAACCGTTCAAATGTAGACGTGCACATCACTCAATGAAAGCTATCGAGTTAGTTCAGACTGTTCCAGCAACCAGTAACAAAAGATTACTTCACCTCCATGAGGGTTCTTCCTAACCAGAATTTTCACCACACCTCCTCCATGCAAATTGGAATGATTTTCAAGTTGTTTTTCATTATATCAGCTGCTTCTGGTTCAAACACTGAAAATGGCATCGCAGCGTTGTGCTTTGTATCCGATTTTTCTGCTCTATCTTTCGGCGAATAATTTAATCTTGCCACATTGACACATTTAACTGTAGTGTGCACTTGTAGGACTGCAGCAAAATGTTATATAAATTACCGTATTCTTCTATAAAGTGTTCCTGTGTTGAATTAATATTATCTCGCTGTATGTGTCTAACGTCAGCTTCACCAAAAACATTCTATTGTTCACGTTAGCGATAGATCGGATTATTCAGGATAGCGGAAATTATTTGAACTATTAGCAATGCGCGCTCGGATGCCTCCGATTAAGCAGAGTATACGAAGTCGAAGAATAAAATGTCCAATCCGGAAAGAGTTTTGCAGTTACCAATTTCAGTCAGTTTCACGTTAGTTTACATTTACCAGATAAACGTGATGCCTGATAATCTATATATTTTGTAATATCATCCATAGTCGGAAACTTCGAGGTGACCATACACTTCTAACACGCATACTACGAAAATAAACCATGAATTTAAAGCAAACCAAGATAAATCGCCTTCTACTTGACTCCGTTCCTCCTCAGTAAGTTTCAAAGATATGGCTTGACCTTCTCCAATTATGTCTAAATGTCGGTAATGTTCACCACTGTGGACAGAAATTATACTCGACTAGTGACGTTAAATCGGACCAAAATGCTTGTTTAACTAAACAGGGAAAACATTCATTTTGTGCCTAGGACGTCACGGTCATTTGACATGGCGTTGTCATTTATCGAGTGCCTAGTAAATAACTAAAAACAAACAAGCATTCGCTTGTGAATAGTGATTAATTTATATCACACAGTTGCAAGTACCGTAATAGTTGTTTTCAGAACAAAGTTTAAAGTTTCGGAACTAAACAAACAAATGGTTCGTTTTTAGTAACAACGGATTAAGTAAGTCAAGTTCAAATTTGATGCCTTTTGCAACTGATATTGCACTAAAATAAAGGTCACATCTTGACTTGTTCATTTAATCTATACAAAATTCAAGCAATTTCACGTTGCGTTAAAAATTGTTTGCAGACGTTACTGATAATAAGGTTTATTCAAGCACATCACAATTAATGCTGTACTTCGCTGTTCTTCAATTGCGGACAGTTGGGGAAATGCGGCATAAATAGCTGCCAGACAGTTGGTTTGCAAACACACCCTTACGCGCTCTGGCAACCGTTTCGTTCAGTTGAATGTTTGAACTGAGAAATCGTGACATCTCTGATACATTAAGTTATGTATCTTCAACCTTTTCATCTGCTTCTGGCGAAAATCTCACATGTGCCGCTTAGTTCATCAAAAGCGGAAGCACCAGACTAATATGGTTCGATTCAACTGAAAAACTAACACAAAATATAATACAACGTATTCTGACGTGTCTATGTTTTAGGCGACTATGCAGAATGGTCTGTGTCCCAACGGGGTCTTAGAAATAACAATAATTTACCAGGAGGCCCACAATGCTCGAAAACCAGGCCAGTCGCACTTGTTTCAGTAACATACAATGAGTTCAAACAGCTGCGCACCATCAGTTTTGCGAAAATTACTAGAATAAAGATGAGACGGTGTCAATAAACTATCAGCTTTTTATAGTTCACTAAACTACAGTCAGAAAAACAGTAGCCATTTATGTGATACCAATTGAGTAACGTTTAGTGAGCTTGGGATATCTCAGAACCACTTCCGATGACCAATATAGCCACCTCATTTAGATTAGGCTCCGGATATGTAAGATAGCATTGCGATGATAAACATCATAGTACCTGATTAGAGAACAAAACGAAGTAAAACTGTACTGGGCCAAACGAATGTGGTCTGTCTTAAACAGTGGTCTTTCTGAGTGGACCGCTCTATGGAACGGTTACTGTACGAGCACAGATAAGTTAACTTTTCACTAATGATAAACTTTAAACCAAACCACTTGAAATAAAAATTCGTTAATTATGAAGAATTTGAAAAGCTTCGAAAAAATTGGATAAATTACCGACAACATTTGGTTCACAACCGAACAACTGGTTTGTTTTCGTTGTTTCACAAAGTTCACCCGAATTTGTTTCGCGTAGCACAGCATCTGTTTGCAATGAAATATGAACCGCAATAAAACGAATCAAAGCAAACGTGTACATTTGTGTTGTGAAACTAACCATCGTATTGGTTCGAGTCTACAGTGGATTGAATGTTGAATAAACGCTGTAATAGCAGTCAATGGGAGAGACTAAATTCAAAGGAGTACACTAAGTGTTAAAGCTCGCAGTGAGATTAGTTAGGGTGTTTTCAGTGTATAGGTTCAACCTGCGGGGAATATTTGACAGGTGTGATTATCTGTAATGACGACATTACCGAATGAAAGCCGAAGTGGGTTCGTCTGAATCGTACAGAAATTGGGGCTGAACAGTTATTTCAAACCCACTTCAAAAGAATGAAAGCCAACTTGTGCTGGTAGATGATGGTAGACAGCCGTTCCTTGCTCCTACTAGTGTTTGCATTGTGATAACAAAGCAGTGATGTAGTCAGCATGAAATCGCCATTAAAACTTTGCGACATGCAGATCGCCAAACCATGAACTGTTTCTAATTTTCTATTTAGACTTTGCTGTATAAAGTAAACATTGAAATCCACAAGTTTGTCAGAAGATCAAAATCTGATCAGACATCAACCATAGGGTTATGATTTAAAAATTATCAACGTGTCCCACCGCATAATATGCAGATACTCAGGACGAGTTCTACTTTCTAGTTTGCGTACAACTGCGTCTAGCGCTATCTGTATTAAAATTAAAGCGGTATGCATACCATCACTAATAATCAGTAACAGTAGCATTACATAAACTCACAGCTTCTCTCTTTTTATTCGCCTCCTGTCGTTGGAGTTCTTTTTGCGTTATGTCTTTCTCATTGAGGCTCAGGCAGGAGGTTGTGAAAGTTGGTTTAGTCAACTTGGTTTGACCTTTTAGACTGTTCGATTGCGAAGTAGTCTTGCTTGTCAGATTGCTGTAAACTTCTTGCTGCATCTCCCGATTTGTGAGTGTCCGGCTTGAATCTGTCACTGCGATCGAGCGATCACTAATCAGGACACTTTCATTATCATCGTATCCAGTGTTGGTTGCTGAACAGGTCATGATGGTATCAGAAAGATTGCTCTGTGCTCGTGGAAGCAAAAGTTTTCTGGACAGATTTCTCTGCCGTTTGATGGCTTGTTTTCGTAGCAATTCTGCATAGCCCTGCTGGCGTTGGTATTTGGCAAGCTGTGTCGTAGAAAGAAGAATAAATAGAGCAACAAAACCGTTTTCCGAAGAGTTTGAAACCAAATACAATAAAAGTTGTCTAGGTAGAAGGTGACTGAGTTCCGGTTATGTAGAACTACGATGCGATAAGGTCGTCTGTGTGGGTCATAACTGAGCTACTAAAAACGAAAGCTAATTTTCCTATACCTTGGCTTGGCACAGAGAGGTACAGAAGTGCACCCACAAAATTTCCAATCACTATGATGCCCATCAAAGTGATTGAAATTCTAGATATATTCTGATGGGCGTGAGTATTCCAATACTCGGTGAAATACTTCAGTGCGGCGATGAGGTATGTCTATTAGCCAAAGTGGGAACAACACGGACGACCGAATGAGCCCTCTCTCAAGCAAATCGGACGAATGAACGGGAAATGAGAGTCAAAACCTCATGACAAAAGGCATCAGCATGAACAAGCCAGGCCAAAGTGCACACAACGTGTGAGTAGAAACCGGCGGTGTGTTGTGGACCTGGATTCTTGTTCGTGAACGCAAGCGCGCGCGGCGTTGGAGCGAACAAGGTGTAAAATGAAGATGGTGTCTTACTGAACGGAATTTCGCCACAGCATGTTTACGCGCCAGCAGCTTCAGCCAGCCCAACGCGGTCGGACTTCAGGTGGTAAAAAGGCAAGGAGAAGCATATAGTTTATTATTGTTTACTACTACTGATATTACTATTAATAGTAGTGCTTTTAGTCACACCCTCACTCTCATAGTTGTTATCATTGACATAGTGGTCCACGTCGTCGTCTTTATCCGCGTTTTTGTTATCAGTGAGTATGTGGTAGATACCGCTGCTTAATCGTCAAGAGAACAATGTGGGAAAGTGTAGTTTGTACACAAAAGACAATCAACAAAAGAGTCCATGTTCACTAAACCACTCGGCAAAGATATGACTTCAGTGTTACGTGTACGGTTAAAGTAGTTGCAGATAACAACGAGACGACCAAGACAAGCAACACGGCAAAGCGCCCATAAAAAGAATTGGGCACTAGAAGGCTTGCCGATATTTCAACAGCTCCGCAATTTTGCGATTGCATGTAACATATTAACTCCGTAACGTGTTTTATACTTCCTTTTATAGTACCATATTAGAGGGTCAAAACTGCTTATTTCATTACTGCACAATATCATATCGTCATGACTATTATTCTTGTACTAACCGCTATAGTCAAATCGCTGATGTTGCTCTGCACCAACGACACAAGGCTCTCACGAATTCCAGACTACCCGGAAGATGTGGTAAAGTCATAAAACCATTCAAACTGCCCACATCAATTATCCACAAAAAATAACTTCCCGTACAATACCAAACAAATGTAGTCATGCGAGTTCGCAATCAAAATTACACTAGTTTTTATCTTGGCAACACAAATATCTTCATATCAGCATGCGAACAAGACCCGGGGATCAGAGCAGCAGACAGTTTGAGTCTGTCTACATACAAAGGTGCCATGGTTAAGAAGGCACAAATAATACTTAATCTTTCAGGAAAACGTTATGGAATCTTCCATAGTGGTGTGTTTCCACTCTGCTCATTTCCATAATTCGCCCACACCTGGAAACGAACATACAAGTTTGTCGTCTTTATATCAAGAAATGCTTTGTATTTACTGAGTGTGTTCAGAGACGGGTAACTGGAAAAATTACCGGGCACTGCATAACCTCCTAACCAGGAAGACCGACAGAATTCCGTCAATTCTCAATGAATTGCAGACACCTCAGTGGAACACTAATTTTTACTTACAAGATACCCCATAGCTCAACTCATTCATTGGCACATCTCCTCCTACTAAATAAGGATGAACGTTTGAAAGCCACTCGCCGAAACTGAGTAATGGAACAGGAAATTTAATTTGTAAATAGAACTGTTTCACAGTTAGGGCATGTTAACATTGAAACGTATAACCGAACTCTGTGGTCACGGTTGAGTCGGTTGACAGTTCCAAATCACTATTCGGTCGGTACATACATAGAAGAAAATTTGCACAACAGATTCCCAGCCAAGTCTCACAGATAATTAACTGCGCCTATCTAACCCAATGTTGTTTCAGTATGTTTCAGTGTTCGTTGCTAAAATGATTGCAGCCAGTAGCTTCATTGACTTTGCATTTCCTTTGGTTTCGTCCGCCTTTTCCCCCTATTGATAAATTGTTTAAAACAATTTTTCACTGACCAGCACGGAGGTAGTAACGGATAAACAGAAATCATTTTCCTTTCTGCAACAGCCTATGAACCTATTTACTGGGGTGGGCGTTTTAGACTGCAGATAGCTCGGTTCGGGTCTGGTGAATTCAGGTTTACTATGGTTTATGTCATTGTAACTAGCACTCAGAATCCAACTGTTTTTTTTAGTAAGCTCTGATTACCTTCCAGCCGTATTTTTACTAAGCATGAGATCTAAGTCTGGCAGCCGAACAGAGTGAAACAACTTAACTGCGACCAACTTATTTGCCCGCTTTTTGCCGATTATCTCTGACTAATTTGAGCGTGTGAATCAGTAAAAATGGTATGAATGGGCATGCGAAATGCGCAGAAACTCAGCCTGCTTTAAGACCTAAGGTGGTTTGTTGCCTCCACATGACTAGGTGGCATAACTGGCATGTCGGAATTCACTGGAACCATGCCACCGACTTCACGGTTTCCGTCATTTCTCAGCTATGCGTACCTAGTGATCATCGAACAGATATTTTAGCACAGAAACGTCGGCTGCTGCACTTCACCGGTGGTAGATCACTTACATCTTATCAAATCAAGATTCCATCCGAGATCTTGATGTAGGTTTGGTTTATGCATAGATAAATTAAGCATTCATAAAATCCATACTGATACACGGTCTTCATTTGCTTTCAAACAAATGATACAAATAACTCGTGAGTAAGTTAGCAAATACAGGTTTCGTCATTTTCCGTTTCCCTAGCGAAACTTGATGTTAACGTTCACTGACATTGTATGCCTGATAAGTGATCACAACCAAAACCCTAGAAGTGTGTTTCCGGCTAATTTTGACCGTTAAGCACAATATATATGTCAACAAACTTTGAAAGATTAATTCACCGTAGGGAGTCAGTGTTTATTGACAACTATACAGATTTTACTCGCAAAGTTGAACACGGAGAACGAAACATTGCTTATACAGCAGAAACAAACAGGCAACTAAAGCTGTACATTAATGAAACAGTGAAGCAAGTAAGGCTTGCTCTGTAAACCCCAAATCAACATCAAAATCTACAGAAAGTTCCGCCTATTGTGCTACACGATAGTCAGAGGATCTGAACGCACGTTTTAATCAAGTTCTGTGCGCAATGAGGCCTCTGTGAATTTCTCATTATGTACGATGGATACAGGCGTCAACTGTACTGATAGCAAGTCTCTGTCTTCAGTGCGTTATGGAGTGATAAACAATGCCAGATGCAAACGTTTTAAAAAAATCTAAATTACTCCTGCCGCAATCTAATAACCGATGGAGTCCAATAAGAATCTGATGCATAAGGCACGTTCATCTACCCACTGTAAACCTTACATGATAGTTATTAATTTGTGGAAGTAATTTAGTGTTAAACATTCCTGAGAAGGGTTGTCACAGGTGAACGATGCTTGGAGTATAAGAATTTATCCCCAATACTGGGTGATTCTCAATTTGTCAGCTTAAAACTTGTTACATGTGACGCTCAAACTTTCTAATTGCAATTGACACAAACATTTTCAGACATCAAGTCCATTGCCGATCAGTAGCTATGAGTTAAGCTTATAGGATTTGAATACTATTCACACATGACAATATCTTTAGGCTGTTAAAATAAACCGCTATACATTCATCTTTTCATCATTACACTTAACAAAAGAAAACCAACATGTGACTAATTAAACTTAGACTTTCCGTTGTTTTGTTTGAAAATATCAATGCACTGTGGATTCATTTTCTAACAGTTCTTGTTTTGGGCAAACAAAGTATTGGACCATCGGCAAAAGTAGATATCCAAACACAGCAGATTTTGGCTGTGAATATAAACTGACTGAATTAGCTAACCTTGATTTTGTAATCCTCAGATTCCAAGTCGGGACCCAAACTTCTGGATTGTGTTTGGATTCGAGGCAACAATGCATAATCTTTGAGTGTGTATCTGATCTTGGGAGCGTGTAAATTGTCATCAGGTCGAAGTGGTTGTTGATTGCGCGATAGGCTGTTGGACAAAGGGTGCATTTGATGATTGATGTTCGATATATAGGGCTCAGTTCTGGACGAGGAGGGTTTATAGAACAGGTTCTCATTTGAACAGAACCAGGAAGGTTGTATAAGTTGTTCTTGTGTTTGTTGTTTGGCTGGACTGACCCTATTCCGTAGAAATTCCTGATGCGCTTGAATTAGATTTACCTGTTGTTGCAGACCCATGCGAAAAACCCCGGATGCTGAAACCTGGAGAGAAATATACAAATGTTAATTAGTAATGTCCGGATATTAAAACTTTCCTAGAAATTAGACATACTATGGTGAAAATGTCGTTAGCGTCTTTTTTATGAATCACCAGAGTGAACTATCAACCAGTTACTCATTAAACCAAATAGAGAAGATGCTTAGGCGAAGTGCTTTCAAACTAACACTCCACAAACCGTACCCTACTTACTTGGATACACTGACAGAGTTAGTCTGAAACAGATTCCATCTTTTAATGTTCCAATGAACACAATGGATAAATGGTTCATCAGATATCTATTATAACGATGCTGGCAATATAATTGATATGATTTGATATGAGGTTACCCATACAAATAACGTATACTTAGTGTTTCTGGATCAACAAAAATTCGGGTATGAGGTACAGCAATACCACAACAACGTGACATTAAGCCAAGTTTATGAATACCTTCGAAAGTGACTTTAACCGGTAATAAGAGAGTTTTTAAGTAGAACATCACAGCAACTGAATCCATCTGATTAAACGCAGTATGAACAAACTGACCTTGGACTGCCAACTGAAGATAAATTAAGAAACGTGATGCAAGTGTCATTTGATGTCCCCGTTGTTGGATACAGTAAGACCAATCACCGTGGATTTATCGTTTTGATTTAGGTCATCTAAGTATTACAGAGTGACACAACATGGAAATGAATACCGTCAATAAGTTCATAAAAACCTTTCTTCGTGGTTTAGTTTAAAATTGTCACTTCCGCTGATGTTTTTCCACGTGCGAAATCAGGTCGTAGCTTATTACGTCATTGACTGGCGCTAGTATGTGCGTTACAAGTTAGGAACAACTTGACTCTGGGTAAAAAGAAACCCATGACGCTTGTGTTATGGTTTGAAAACGTATCTAACCATGTGTGTACCTACAGATGCGCACAGTCCTTCAAATGCTAGTCTGCAAACTTACACAACCGAACAATCCCAGATTATACTTGTCAGGAATTGGTGAAGATACTTAAATGTGCACCGGATAGTCTAAATTCAGCGACTTAACAAGAAGAACAAGCGACGAATGAGCATTCAAGAACTATGCAGTTGTTGACACAGTGTTTGCGACTAACTTGTTAGTCACTCCCTGTACACTTGATTAAAACTAGCTGATAAATTCAAGCTATTATATTCACTGTGGACTCACGGGCTGTGGAAATTTTTGCACCGTTTGTCCCAGTCGTTCTGCAGACGCATAACGGCGACGTTGAGGATTGATCAACCCAGTATATACTGGGATGTTGGACGGGCTTGTGAACCAACTACATGCTGGAGGTTGAAACCATGCGGAATCTTTTGTTTTGTGTTTCGATATATGCTACCAAACGGAAAGCCACCAGTTGAGTTGGGAAGCATTTTTCGTTAATAAACAATTATATGGACACAAAATAACGGAAGATTTTGGCAGTCAATAATATTCTTAGGATTTTTAAATGCTTCACAGGTGGCCTGTAAAATAGGACACAGACTGAGGTGACTGCTCATAAAACTGTTAGGGAAACCGAATGAAATATGTAAATCCCGCTAAAAGTACAACATTTTGGCATATTTGTTAACGCCGGAGCGATACTTTTGTCTACACCTTATTACCAGTTTGGCGGATCTGATCTTTTTGGGGGAGATCCGATTGCAAAAATGAAGGACTTCATATGGAGTTGAACCAGTAGTAAAACCGTTATGTCAAGACGCGTCAGATGACCTTGCAGCTGAGCTTTGAAGCAAAGCAGGAAGATAAAAACCTTGAAAACTTTCGCAAGTTGGTGTTTCTTCAATCACCACATCTACCAAATTACCTTTGAATAATGCAAACTCGTCACTACGGTGAAATTGGTAAACCTCAGAGTGACTTGCTAGAGGAAGCATGCTTGGATAGTCAATCTGCTGTATAGCTTGGTGAACTCCATGTGACACATTGGATCGGGTGGAAAACTGAGTCAAAATGTGAAAGATTTGAGCATCGGACGTGGCTCCGAAGCTCAACCGGAGATCGCTGCCCCGTGTGAGCATGCTTTTTATCGCTGGTTCGAATCCAGCAAATGTCTGCGTCCTCCGCATTCGGATCTCTTCTGAACTTTCGTCCAAACACTAACAATATACGGCCGTACCTAATAAGTTATATGACAAAACAGAGTGGTTTATTGTTGTAGTAACTTTATTTTCATCCGAGATGCCTGAAGTATTAGGTCATTCGCCTTGAGATAGCGATAAAATCATGTCATCAAGTCGATACGTAGATTAATTATTGAACAGCTTGGCTTGCTTTCGACAAAGGCTGTTTACGTAGTTGTGTTTTTTCACCTACTGAGATTTGCAGCTCTTCATAGGTTTTGTTTTCTCAACATTATTTGCCGTCTTTAATGCGAGGGTTCTCAACACTTAAGCAATGCAAAACCAACAAACAGTCAGGCTTACTGTTATACCTCATTTTTTCCGATACCTTGAAAGTAACGTGCTTCTTTCTTTGCAAACACCTGCACTTCATTGACACACAACAGGTTTCAAGTAGCCTGTGCTCGGCTAGTTCAGCCTGGATGGATACGCTTGTACCCAAGTGTAAAGTGCAGTAATTCTGTTAGAACATACCTGACGATCAGCCATACATGCCTGTAGAATACACGTTTCAGGTATTGGGCTATTCACTGCCCAGGGTACAAATGTGGAAAAGGGAAGGATACAGAAGATCATGAGTATATTTGGTTCTCCCAGTTGCCACATCAAGTAAGATATGATTACGGCTATGCTAGATTTCACATCAAGACAAATTGAGGATCAACGCTATAAGGCAACGCGGAAGCTGAACCTAGGCCTTCGTCTGAACAAACACGAGTTTGTAGTTGGCTAGCTGAAGTATCTAGTGTATGTGGACTAGTAGTATACATGCGTTATTAGGGTGATTTCCGCCCACAATTTCCACACCAGGTTCAACATGTGTCAGGTTTGGACAAGGACCACCACGCTTCAGGCGGTGGACTTTGACGTCACTCGGTTGAGAACGCAGCGGTATACATGTCCTGATGTTGGTCATTTTAAGTAGGTTGCTCAAATAAACATTGATCTATTTGAAAGTAAAAAGGCGATCACTTAATATCCTATGTTTTCCACAGAACACGCAACGTTTTAAAAAATAGGTCCTTTTAAAATATGGCTACTTTAGGAAGACATTGTGCAAAGTATACAGTTCTAAAAACATGCTGAATATCAAAAAAGCGTATGAATAAAAGGTAATCAGACAGCAGACTTGAGTAGAAAAAAGGAACAGCAGAATGAGAAAAATAAAATGACAATATTATTAACAAATTGATTGTCTTCTGCATCAGGCATTTTTGGAGTGTTCATGTTTTTTGGCAAGTTATTTTGTGCAGGAAAAGCACGCAGAACTCTAGTTAACGAAATACATTACGAGTTACTTGTTGCTGCCCTGGCAGCTTTTACATTTTTAAAAGAAGTTCAGAGCTTATCGTTGTATACATATCATTTTGTTTATTTCATCCTGAGTGGCGTTTTGTCTAAATACACACCAAACGTGTTGCAGATGTACGTAATTAAACTAACGGTTTTAGATCATTCATTGCTGAGAACCGAGGACAAATAAGTGATGGAAACTTGTACCGATTAGCGTCTACTGGCTAACATCACATCCACTAAAAAAGTAAAGCCCACGAGATTAAGTGATGATTTCTTAAATCCCATGGGAAATGATAAACCATGCTGATTTATCAGTCCTATGAAATTAGAGTTGTCAACCCTAATTTTCCGTTCATCAGTAACTTAATCGAAGTTATTGAGCAAACGTTAAACAAGTTTTCAATTTTACTTAAAGGACGTAAACAGTAGACAGACGATTTATTTTTGACGTAATTAGCAGTTAAGTCAAAAATACTGTATTTGGTGTCAATAAACTCGTACTAAAATTTGGATTGTTCATTTCGTAATGCATCAGTCATTTGATTGTTATCATTGACTCGTAGCTGAATGATGACATTTCCGACAATTTTTGAGCACTCATATTATACAATCTCAAGTTATCCATTTTTAGCAGCTTTTTGAAGTTTTAACATTTTTTTGAACATGCCAAGTAAGACGGCGTTCAACTGGATTTAGTGAAAAGAGTACTACCATTTTATTTCTTGAGTATCTCTGAAATACGAACAGTTAAATTCAGATGAGAGAACCTTCTCAAAAATGCTTCAGGTAAATACTACTTCGCCACATCATTGAATTTTATAATTTTGCTAATGATCTTTGTATTGGTTACAGAATATGACAACCAGGATTCTCACCGTCCGAATATAAAATATTAGGAATTTTCAACATCGTTCGTGAAAAGTAACATAAATGTATGACATTGTATGGTTAATGAGCTGTTGCCATTTATGTAACATTTTGTTTCGCCACTTACCCGAAGGACATTTGGGTGTGTGCTGCACAATTCGGGTGAACTGGACGGTTGGTGATGATCAAAATCCATTAACCGTTCGTGACCGGATTGAACGTACAAACGGGGCATAGAGTACGACAAATATCTCGATCGCGAGGGAAAAAGACGGCTGTGCCCACTGTCCGAATATTCCAGACTGCTTGGATCTCTGGGCCGGTGGAAGTATACAGTTGAGCAAACAAATTTCTAGTGAAAACCTTTCAACAAGTTCCAAAATTGCATGCACATATACATATACAACTATTTCAATCTTCTACAAGAAATGTAGTCGTTTTTGAAACAAATGGCTGAATCTTTCCCCAAAATGACCACATAATGCAACCGATAGTTTTCTTCTGTATGCTTCTAATAACGAGGTGTATTAGTGTGAATTTTCCTGCTGTTTGATTGGGATGTTAAAGTGAGTGCTGTTATTGAAGCGAGGCACCGTAAACAGCAGCAGGAAATTTGTCTTATAAGGAACACGTAACTTCAATTTGCAACCCAGTTGATGGTTTGTGATATATTATTATATCGCGGACCATTTGAATGAGATGTAAGAGTTTCCACAAACAAGGTTTCTTCCATTCTCCATCAAAATCTAGAATAAGGTTGTGTGTTTCATCGTTTTGTGTGACTAAGCGACAGTATCAGCCACTGATGTATCATTATGATTTAGGAAGATGAAGATGACTACGCTAAGGAGACAGTTATTGTGCAACAGTAAATCTCAAACGGTTTAGTTCAAAGCTGGACCTAGTAATTATAAACTACATACAGACCGTTAACCTTTCTATCCATAACGATTAAAGTACAACGTTTGCTGATGTCATGGTTTGAAGTTCTGAGAAATGGCAGGATGCATCGTTTATTTTGCTAGATGATTATAGCTTCGTTAAGTTTGTTACAAAATCTTGCGTGCAGGTAAATTGGGTATTTGGATTCTGTCTACTTCCAACCTAAACTAATCTTAGCACGCAATCCTGGATTAACTAAAATTGACTTGACGGTATTTCATATGAGGCAGCTTAAATGATCCAAGTGAAGTTTTTCAAAGTTCAGTTGATATGATTCGGATGAAGCACCCACCAGTTGTCTGTGGTGATCTTGCGAGTACTGATTACTCGGATATTCAACATTACCTTTTGATCCGGTAGCAATTTTTAGAAACACCGAGGTGTGTGTGAGAAGCTTACGGTTAAAATATTCTCTGAGCTTTGTAATTTCTCGCATTCGCATTTACACCGGTGTGTACGGAACTGACTGACGGGCGGTGTGCCATTCATCCTTTGTCATTCCATTTCTGCTCCCTTTACACAAAATGGAAATATACTCTTCATCGAATTGTTCTGTTTGGCTTTTAGTGGATCTGTCCACAGACCTGAAGTGAGGAATTTTGCTCCTAATCAACTGACCGATGTATGAGTTAGTAAACATTTTCAGTAAATATTTCCAGTGGGTAGTAGAAATGCTGCTAAACGGTCCGAACAAGTTAAGGTGATCAAAAATGTCTTCCCCTTTCTTTGGATGGTTAAACAGTAACAACGGGAACTCACTTCATTCCGAAGTTGGTTTTGGTTTTATGAAGCAGTCCATAGGAACCTGAGTATTTTGGTGCACTGAGGTTTCGTAGATTTTTGTTAGCTTCTACGAAGTCCGTTTTATGTCTGTCATGATTTTCTCCGGCTGTGAGGTTGTGAGCAATCAGTTCTAGAAAAAAATTAACAGAACAGATAAGTTCTCACGATTTTTCTGCCCCTCTCGATATCTTAAGATGATTTGAAGATTATGTATTGGATTCCGAGCAACCACAAATGATTATGTATGCTTCATCGGTACGGTTTATCAGTAAACTCTTAATTACATTCAGGAGGCCTTCGTACACGTTGATCATTATAGAGTAATTCGAGGAAGTAAACGGAGATTTTGGTGCAAGTGTGATGAATCACTTTAACAGAAGGATTAATGTGGTGAATGGAAAAGGGTAGAAGCAAGATTGCGAATTGTCTATCCGTCGCATGACTGTTTTGTATTGACAGGAAACTCTGTAAATAAGGTGGTGTAGCTGTTTATTTGAGATTGCACTTGGAGTACTCGTGACAAGGTGCTACCACATCTCTCAGAATTAGTCTTACATGTAATTAACGTAATATGTCGTCTCCCGCATACAAGAATGTCGACACGGCCCTGCATAACACTCTGCGTAGAATATCATCATCAGGTTATGCCAAAACATTAATCGTAAAAAGTTTCAATAACCTTCACAATCCAGCTAGTCAAACATGTAACGTCGTCCTGTGCCGGGAATTTCTTTGACATAGTAATAAAAGTAGGACTATTTCAACATGTCCAAGAGCATACGAAGTAGCGGGTAGGTCGAAAACTGTCTTGTCTTGATCGCAGGCTCGCCAACCAGGTTGATGTGAGAGGCGGTCTAAATATTACAGCCCCATTTGGCTATTGTGATAACGGAAAAATTGCTTTCAGCCGTCTGCAGAGAACTAGACAATTTATTCTTCCAAATACACGTCCAGGGGCCTACTACTAGGCAAAATTCGTGAAGACAAAACTTAGCAATGTTGAGTGACCTAGCTCCTTCAACACAATTGGCACAAAGGATCACTGGCAGTTCATCGTTGAAAAAATCCGTGATATTGTCAACAACCATGTTCCATTAAAGTATTTCTGGTCTATTAGAAAGCCGAAGAGCTCAAGGAGTAGAACCCAAAGCTTGATTACATTGAAGCGTTCAGCCTGGAACAGGTACCACTTAGAAAAAACTGTACTTGCGTTTGTTGAGCGTATCATGTGATACAGTCCCACCACAGTTACTGTCAGAAAAGCTAAATGTTGCTGTCAAGGCGGTCTTATTGAAAAACTGAAGTTGAATCCCAAAAGGTTCTACGGTGAAGTCGCAGCACACGCATGAAGTAAAGCTGGAATTTCGCGAACAAAACATCTGATACATTTACCAATAATGATGCAGAAGCGGCCAACACTCTGGACAAACAGTACGTAGGTGTGCAAAACTGCAAGTCACAAGCGACTTTTGCGCATATATGTGGCAACTCAATTGAATTACCCTAATCTTCCTTGTCACAAGACAGAAGCAAACCAGAGAATCTACAAACTCACAAATCATCCGATCCAGACTTGATATTCACTGTTGTCTTGAAAAGCTGGCCACCAAATTAGTAGGACCGCTTACACCACTTTTCAACTACCCAACTTCAGCTTCATCGTCTACCAAAAGCTTAAAAGCAGTTCACAGTCGTACCGACCATTAAAGATGGATGCTGAGATGAGACAGCAATACTTCAACCAAAAATTTTGGTTTATTTGTTGTGTAACATAATGAAGGGCTTGCTAGATGAGTCTTCTGGGCCAAGGTTGATGACATCTAACTCATTACCAAGAGGTAATATTGTTTCGTTAGGGGATAATTGCGCGTCAAGAGTCTGCTTATTACGGATGTTGGCTGCAGCTACACGACGAAACGTGAACTTTGCTAATCTTGATTTTTAAAAACCCTTGATGGGTTTGGTTATTCCATCTTGTTGCGGAAATCGAGTAGATAGGGCTTTGATGAGCGCTTATGCATCTGTCTGGAAGATAATCTGATTGAACTTATGTTCAGAGTTGAAGTGAATAGGCAGCTGTAAGAGTGGCTTACAGCTAACAACAGCGTTCAGCAAAGATTCACTTTTGGATCGTTGTTATTTATTCTTTTCGTTCTTGTACTAATCAGTGCAGTCAAGTAACCGATATTTCTCCAAGTCAAAGACACAAGATTTTCGTGGACTCCAGATTACCCGAAAGATGTGATAAGGTTACAAACTGGCTAAATCAATCGCCTATAGAAAATAACTTTCCGTACAATAACAAATAAATGTGAAGTCAGGCAAGTTCGCAATCAAAGTTATGCTGACTATTAGCGTGACGACGCAAAAGCTGCTCATGTCAGCATACGAACGAAACTCAGGAACCACGGTAATAGACAGTTTGAATGTGTGTCTATAAATTGTTCTATCACGGCTAAGAAGGTACAAATAACATTGAACCTTCCAGGAAAACGTTATGGAATCTTCCATAATGATGTGTTTCCACTCTGCTCACTTCCATAATTCGCCCACACCTGGAAACGAACATACAGGTTTGTCGTCTTTATATCAAGAAATGCTTTGTATTTACTGAGTGTGTTCAGAGACGGGTAACTGGAAAAATTACCGGGCACTGCATAACCTCCTAACCAGGAAGACCGACAGAATTCCGTCAATTCTCAGTGAATTGCAGACACCTCAGTGGAACACTAATTTTTACTTACAAGATATCTCATAGCTCAGCTCATTCATTGGCACATCTCCTCCCACTAAATAAGGATGAACGTTTGAAAGCCACTCGCCGAAACTGAGAAATGGAACAGGCAATTTTAGTTGTAAGTAGAACTGTTTAACAGCTAGCATCTGTTAACATTGGAACGTATAACCCAACTCTGTGATCACGGTTGAGTCGTTTGGTGGTTCCAAATCACTACTCGGTCGGCATATACATAAGAGAAAATTTGCAAAACAGATTCCCAGCCCAGTCTCATAGATAATTAACTGCTCAAATCTAACCGAATGTTGTTTCAGTATGTTTCAGTGTTCGTTGCTAAAACGATTGCAGCCAATAGCTTCATTGACTTTGCGTTTCCTTTGGTTTTGTCCGCCTTTTCCCCATACCGATAAATTGTCTAATACAATTTTTCACTGACCAGCACGGAGGTAGTAACGGATAAACAGATATCATTCTCCATTCTGCAACAGCCTATGAATCTTTTTGGTATTGGTATGTTCGCCGAGCTTGGCATTTAGGCTGCAAACGTTTCATAACCAAGCGAGGTGACATCATCAGTGCGTAATCGTTTTAGCGTATAGTTTTTTGAGCAGAGTGAGTTGACCTTCTGACCTGAATTCTGATTGGTCGCTCTCTGTTGTTTTTACCTTTGGCCCGATCCACCATTGGCTGATTCTTGTTGCAGTTGAACTTTGACCTGCTGTCTGATTGGCTGTTTCCTGCAGTTCTTGAGTCTTTGATCTGCAGTCTGACCGGGTGTTCTCTGTTGCTGTCTAACTTTGACCTCGAATCTGATTGCCTGGTGCGTGTAAATTGATTGAGTGGGTCCTTTCTTTGTTTTGAAGATTCCATCCGATTGGTTATTCATTGTCCCGTTTCGACTTTGGTCTGATCTGTTCAAGTTGCTCTGTTTGGGTTTAACGCCATTTGGACTTGTTGGTGTCTGCGTCTCTTCAAATCCTTGGTTCGCATTGGCTCATAGACTTTATCCAGCTCGATGTGTTTGTTTATTGATCCGGCTGATGAATACCAGGCTTCGAGGAATTCTCTTGCATGTCTGGTGTTTGCTTGCGTAAGAACTTCTGCGGTATTCAAGTTGAAGGTGTGTCCAGTTTCATCCTCGTGGACGGAGATCAAAGAAAATTGATCGTGCCTCTTGATGGCTAATTCGTGTTCATGTATTCGTGTTGATAATTTCCGTCCGGTTTGGCCGACAGTCATTGCATTGGATTTTATAAATGACGTTTCTTCTGTCGGCGGGTTTGAGTTGTTCCTTTGGTTTTGATAGTAATCTTCGTAACGTTGCCGTGGGTTTGTGTGCTAGCGTAATACCATGTGGTCTCAGGAGCCTTGCGATCATTTGTGATACTGTTTTGATGTATGGTAGTACAATTCGTTTTGTTGGTGGTTCTGTGGAGTTAGAATTTCCTTCTTTCTGCAGTAGACTCCATCTGATGAAACTCCGTGAGTATCCTTTGCGAAGGAATACTCGGTACAAGTAGTTTTCTTCCTTTCTTCGAAGCTCTGCGGTGCTGCAGTATGTTTCGGCTCGTTTGAACAGAGTTCGAACGCAGCTCCTTTGACAGACCGGGTGGTTGCTTTGAAAACTAAGGAGTTGGTCCGTGTGTGTTTCTTTCCGGTAAACTGAGGTCTCCAGTGTTCCATCAGGTTTGCGGCTGATTAGGACATCCAGGAACGGTAGTTGATTGTCGGCTTCGATTTCCATTGTGAATTTGATATCGTTGAAAACGTTGTTGAGCATTCTATGTGTGTCTTCAATCTTTGACCGTTTGAGGATTACGAAGGTATCGTCAACATATCGTATCCAGAGTTTTGGTTTGATCGCTGGTAGCGCGATATTCTCTAGCCTCTGCATGACTGCTTCTGCAATGAATCCGGATATGGGAGAGCCCATTGGGGTTCCTTTAAGTTGTTCGTAGATTTGAATTTGAAGTATGTCGATAGACATAGTTCCATGAGGTTGCATATGCTTTCAGGATTCAAAGATTCATTCGGTCGGGGATTTTCTTCCAGTAGCTTTCGTAGTGTTTCTTTGACTAGGGTAAGGTCAGTGGACGTGAACGAACAACACCACCACTGTTCAAAACTATCCGAAGCCTATGAATTTATAATGGTAGTCTCAACAAGCGTTAAGGATACAATAACATAACATCATTACATGAAAAGGTGACACACAATGTTTGTCAAAAGTGGTTTCAGTTTTTAATGACAACTAAGTGAAATGCGATGAAAAACGCACAGAACAGAACACATCAATAACTCAATATGTAAATTGCCATGAGGTAAATTATTAATAGAACCACACATTTACAATCATTATTCCACTTTTGGTGATAGCCTTGGTTATGAAGTTTTTGGTTATAAAAATAAACCAATGTGGAAGTTACAGGTGACTAGGTATTTAGAGTTGGCAGAACACAGGGTAGGACTGGAAATGGATAGTTTCCCAAAATAATGATGTGTTAGTTCAAGGTGTACCTCTGTGGATGCAACTAAATTCGCCGTAGTGCATAGTAAGCAGAAAGCACTATTCAACTACATTTTAGATAATTATCAAACATCTTCGATGCGTAAGAGTACACAGCAACGCCCGATTCTACCAAAACCATACATTTACAAAAGAATCCCATTCATAGAAATTGTGGATCACATAATTCCGTAGCAGGTGTTTAGATCGGTTTTCATATAGTCTTAATGTAAAGCTGTAAGGCAACAACTGGACATTCGTGCGAGTCATATACATGGAAGATGGTAGAACTTTGTAACTAGAACTTGATAGTCATTGAATACTGGTGTAAAATCACGGTTAAGCTCTCTTATCTCTTGTAGACCGCACGTAAGGTAGATATGTCTAACTTGTGAAATGAAAGTCACAAACAAACTGCTGTGTAATCTCATTATTCCCGGTTAACAGTGTGCTTCTGTAGGCGGGTTTATTGAATAATTCGCACCTATTTTTAAGCGTCTTCATCCGTTGTCATTTGGTTATGGTTAAGTGTTGATGTTTATTATGGTAACCATTGTGTTCCCTGTTTCATATACAAGTGCTCCGAAAGGGGTTATTTGATAGCACAGGTAACTCAAAAATCTTGTGACAACTTTCCGTACTGTAACTGCAAGTTGCACTTGTCGACCTATTTTTGTTCAGTAGTGAATGTTCAAGTTGTTCGGTTAGAAGCACAAATTTTAATTATCGGCTGCTCTGGAGACGTTTTTCTAAAAAATATAGGTGTAATGATGTTCACAACAAGAAGTTTAGGTGTGATCTTGTTTTCAATGAGAGACTGTTCACAAGAAGAGAGGGATATCTCTATAGTAACCATTTCATCCTACTACTTTATGTTATAACAAAATAAGCGTTCATGTCAAAAATGTGTCCACAGGTTAAAAAGAAGATAAAATCAAGTTGTACTATGTGGAACTGTGGCAAGTATACAACTAGTCTGTAAACAAATATTAACAATACGTGTTTCATTTCGGTAATGATCTGCAAAGCAAGCAGTTATAAGAGAGAGAAAAAACTTGTATTCAGTGTTATCGCCGGCGGCATGCAAGAATAGCTTGTACACTATTGGTTTTACGGAGTAAGTGATTGCCTGTTGACATGAAGAACTGAGGTAATGGAAACAGAATATAATGAACATAGGTTTTCGATAATTCGTCACACTAGCATGCCTATAGTTCATCAGGGCCAATCCTGCCGTCGCGAAGATCGAATGAAAAATAGCGACGGGAGGTTCTATACCAATCACTGAAGTTATCGATTTTTCTGCAAACGCGGTAACATTTAAATCGGCAAACAGAAAATTTGCATAAATCCAGGGCAAGAGACATTAAACTTATCCGATGACTCAATTTACAGGAGTAACCAGTAGTGTTCAGTTCTCGTGAGCTACTACTTCATATCACTACCGCGCACAGTTTTGAAAGTTTTCAAACAGTTGTGTTTGTTTCAAGTTGAACATCACCCACAATTAATCGTAGCTATCGCATTCCCATAGTCTTTCTAGTAGGCCCCTTTCAAAAAGGAGCACTAGACACGAGGTTCGCTCTCATTGAAGCTTGTCAGTAGTGCATATCCTTGCCTAAACCGAGACTAGACCTTCGGCCACGCTTTTCATGAGGCAACCCTGTTGACCACTGTGCCACTGACTTCACATTACGCACGACCGAATTATCATATGTGAACGCTCAACCACTTTCACTTGTGAGTAATGATCAGGTTGCCCAATCGTCTCGATAAGAGACACAGTTACTGGAGTATTACAAACCATTATTAACCAGTGGTTGACAGCATATTAAGCATTCTTCGAAATAAATGACTAACAACCCTTGCCTACCGTGATTTAACTGTAAGGATCATCCACCATCCGGGTCGACTTGTAGGCTAGTCAC
>JTDE01000687.1:213658-225654 GCA_014338405.1 Paragonimus skrjabini miyazakii
CAGACAAAAATTCTATTCAGCTTTGTAAGTTGGGAAAAACATTTGTGATATTTGACATGTTAAATGAATACGAGTGCAGATCAGCATGTATTTGTTAGTAAATATTCCGCTGTACACCTTATAATGTTGAATAGTTTACTTGTAGAGAAGGCATTTGATGTTCATACTTTGTATACTCCATTGATATAAAGATGCTAACATACTTTTGCAACAGTTCTTTTCACTTTTTTAGGTACCGTAGTTGTCACTGATAGAAATTAAGGAACACAAGATAACAGATTTAGCAATATCAATTGAACATTAACTCGGTTCACTGTATCAAGATAGTTGAGAGTTTTAATGACCAGTGTCATATTCAACCAGATAAACGATGGTGAATCCGACAAAAATGTCTTACTGTGGAGTTGCGGAAACGTCTACGACTCAGTTACTAACTCGTAAGTTCTGTCTGACAGTTTGAAACCCGGTCTGATTTTATATACTAATCAGCAGATTACTGAAACAATTTTTTCAATTTACCGGTGAGTAGTCGGGGATTTGGTTAATTTCAAGTTGAACATCACCCACAATTGATTGCAGCTGTCGCATTCCCATAGACTTTTCAGTCGGCCCCTTTCTATGAGAATGCAACAGCTGCGATCAAGTGTGGGTGATGTTCAACTTGAAATTGTTTTTAGTGTTATACCCTTCTCAGTGACATTTGTTCAAACCAGTTTCGACAGCTAATCTGATATATGAACCTACGATGGGTAAGCTAGCATCAATTGCTTATTACTGCACACATAGTTCAAATGTTTCACGTACACATTCATACAACATTATTTTTGTGTCATGAGTAGGCAAACATTAAAATATAACTAGATGATGATGTCCTCAGACAATCCAGTTATCTTCCCACTTCGATCTTCCTATCTGTGGCCGTCCAATAAGTAACTATCCGACCACATTAAGAACCATCGCGCTAACCGACTACCATAAATTCATTGGGAGTCAACTTTGACAGCGCACAGACCACGACGGCTATATATAGCCGTTAGAAATATACACAGAGCGTCACCAGAAACTCAATTTCGAAGTCTGAAAAGGAAACAGTCATAAAGAAAGAAGTAATTTACGGTTAGTGGTGCAATTAAGCGTTTGGTTCAGACCGCAACCGATAACACACCGCTCTCAGGGTTCAGATGGACTATATATCCAATTTAACACATTCCGACAACTTCATTTCTGCATGACTGTCGGTATGGGCTGCAATCACGAAAGTTTATTCTTTCGCTCGATTCAGTTGAATGTTATAGCAGCTCTCAGAATGAATACTGGCACATCACCAAGCTTGGCTGGGACATGACCGGACATGGGCATACACTGGTGTTACATTCGCCTACCTGCTAGGAGGTTAGAAACAAGTGGACATTGATGAGGTCTTCTTAACAGTTTGTCATCCTTCAAGCTACCCAGCGGACGTCGTTCAAACAAGAACACATAACAAGACCTAAGTTGTTCAAATAAAAATATATTCAACTAAACAATATGCAGTGCGAAAACTACTAATATTCTGGCCTCAAGTCAATCGGGGTTTTGAGCAATGAAGAGCTTCTGAAAACCACAAATCCTAAAGTATAAGGTCATCCGCTCCATAGTAATTTGACTAACTGCTGCCCCAATCAAAATCCATCGATCCGATAGATACCGCGATGCGATATTATCGCCCTGCAATAGAATTTAATTCACCGGAAGATAACTTATGGAAAATGCGTGCACGGTCCCAAATCCTGAAGGTCAGCACACACATACTTCAGGCACAGTTCACCACTATGTGAAACAATGATGCACATACCTCAATTCGGTGGAAGAGTTTAGTCACAGAGAGCAGTGTTATTCAGTGGCCGCGTAAAAATAAGATATTAGTTGTGTCGGTCAACCAGTCAACGATGATAAGATTACAATACTTATTCAGGCAGATAAATTCGATAGCGCTTAATGTGCGTGTCATTTACGCAGCAGTGAACATGGTTACCTAACTAGAAGGCAAACCAAAGTGCAAATGCGGGTGGTGCAGAGGAGATGCCCTATTGATTGAGTGTGGGAAGTACAAAAATCCACTCTAGAGTATCCTTCTAAAAGTGCTTCTGAATGCAAAAGTTCTCATTAAATGTGAGAGGTATTCACATACTATAAGTTACATTTAACTTACATAATTTTCATGTTCGTTCCCGTCACGAAAATCAATGTCCAGAGTTCCCTTGAGAGCATCGTTAGAATCAGTCACACTGCTATCCCTTGAACATAAATCCAAAGGTGGGATGTGAGATCCGTCGAAGTGAAGTGCCTCTTCAACCGATTGTTGTTCCATCAAGGAGTTGTGTGTTAACACTTTCGATTTGGCGTCTAAGAGGGAATTGATCAAAGAAGAGCGTTCCGTAATCCTTTCATCTTCTGAATCCAACAAAAAAGTCGAGTCAGTTTCATTTAAGTGTTTCACATAAAAAAGCTCTGGTTTTGTTTTCACGATATCCTGTTCTGTATACTGACTCATGTGAAAGGATGTCCTGTAATGAAATAAGTGAACACTTCGTTTATGGAGTTATTCGCTATTTTTAAAATGTAACTGTAGTGTGAAAAACCTGCCTTAGTGAATACCGCTGACAAAAACAGAACTTGTGTCAAGTACACATTTTCGACAGAGTCTGGATGAGAAAATCTGTCTTTAACAAATATTAGGTAATTTTTAATATACAGTAAATTATCTAAACATTCTGTGCTACATAGATGACTTACAGTAATTTTATCCCAGTGATGGATGTAAATGATTAAACCAGGGGATTTTTCCGCAAAATGATACAAACACATACACAGATTTACGTCGGCTGCCAGCATGTGAATAAACAAAGTGTAAAAGCTTATCAACTCAATCGAATAAAACGTGTTTTCAAATGCATCCGAATCCATCAAATATTTACACAAAGTATTGTGTCACCAAATTAATTCCTTAGCCACATAAAATGTCCGGCTGCATTGCTTCCCTGTTATCAGACACTGGTCAGTTGATTTTTGCGCAGTTCTTCCTCCTTGTACATTAACAGAGTCAAGTGATCCCTTCGTGACTATACAAAGTATCAAGTTAATTTTCTCATCTCTTAATTTGTCTTTATACGTGTTGGTTGTACCTATTAACGTTCAACATTTAACACTGTATAAAATTTGAAATCACAGTTGATTTCTTAGGGGTCAGTTTTAAAATGTGTGTACGTTTGCATTTGTTTGGACCACATGTCGGTTGGTTTTATAGTTAGTTTAGTAAAAGATTGAGAATCTCCGTCGAAGGCGTTTACGTTTACACCTTCAAGTAGACGTTTTCAATTTTCACCTCACTGTTATAAAAACCTCACAGTGTTTGCCAGAAATTCAGAAACAATGGTTTTTCTGATAATTCGCACCACTTGCGTTAGGTTTGTACTTTTCGTAATAAAATCATACACAAGACATTTTGCCCAGTTCACTTTATCAAAATACATCAACCTAAGTAGCGTCAGTTTTATCATATCTTGTCGCTCTTTCACGCAAGGGAAACTATTTCTTCATTAAGACGCATTATTGGTTTGGTAGTTAACTACGTTGTTAAATCTAGCAGTGAATAAACTAATGAGCTGCTTTTGAACATTGATGTCATGAAACCAACAAATAAATCATCAGCAGTATAGTGTAACCTTTCCAGCTTGTCTCATGTATTTACAGAGAGATTAATGCTTTCGTTTCTACAATTAGACGGCACTTAATTATCAGCTCAAACAACGGATGTTTGGCTGTCTTTGATGACGACGACAGTTATGGTACTGATCATGATAATGATCATGAACATGATGACGATGATGAAGATAATCATAGTCATGATGACAGTCATGCGGTTGACATTTGAAATACTACAAAGTCGGTTCATTTTTAGTGGGATAGCAGGAACTAAGGTTATTCTGGCCACATTTTTAACGCAGTCTCATAGGTTATCAGATGTAATCCTCTGTTTGTAGGCGATCTGTTGTTGTCTGTCTGTATATCCGGCGGTTTCATCAGCAAGCTTCTGTTTTTTAGTTCTGGCCAAATCTTGCATTTTCCTTCACACTTAAGCATTATTGCGTAAAAACGGATGTATTGCTGTCTATGTTGATGATTATGGTGTTGATAATAGTAGTGACTGGGATTAATGCGAACAATACACTAAAATTAGACTTGCCAACTAAGGAAAACGACATGGATATTTTGAGCTTGAGGTCAGAGTGATTACCATTCAAAAACAAACCCTTACGTGGTCAGACGTGAAAAATCCTAACGCATGACCGTAATTGACTAACGCGTAAGACGAGTGAGGAACATTAGACAGTTAATGTAAAAATTTCAACCACTGGTTATGAGCGGCTATATGAAGAGTGGAAAAAATGCTTAACAAAAACGGCAATTCTAAATGGTTGCTGACAAAATAATGGTTGTCTTCTACCATCTTATGAACTGTCGTGATTGAGCAACTGATTAATCATTGTCATAATAAACACAGCATAACAGGAACACAGTTCTCCGCTAGAATTTCCTAATATGCAGCGGTTAACTGGAATGGCATACATAAGGGGCCTTATTTGAAGAAGGATGAATCAGATATCTGTTTAAAGCTATACAAACCAATCTCAGTAAAATCCCATCGACCACGTTCTGCAGTCGGTCTATGCAGCTGGCCAGATCCAGAAAACTTGCGAACTAGCACCGCAAGTCCCCGAGATTGTGTGGGGCCTTGTAGTGACCAATAACGACAAAAGCTTCTCTAATAATCGCAGCTCCTAGATATTTGTTCAGTATGCCTGCTTTTAAAAACGCCTGAGGCAGACGGCCTGGAACAAACTCCTTCCCACTTTTTTCGTGTAAATACTGATGTGCAACGAGTGTTTATTATTTCCTTATAACTCATCCGTTATTCGATTCAATCAATCAATAATGTGCAGTTTTGAGCCGCACTCATGGGTAAAAACGTTTGGGTTGTCGTTGGCCTTTGCAATGGTTTAAAAGCACGAAAATGTATACATGTGGGAAGGAGAAATAGAAGGAGGAAGAAGAAAAACAAAACAATGAAGCTTCATGTAAAAGAGCGGTCAACAACTTGCGGTTATAGGCTCAACAGTGACTGCCATATCAGGGTGCTTCCATCCAGTGGTTTGAATGTTTGCGAACTCCCAACCAGATAAACGGTACTTACAAACCCTGTTCAATTGGACAGTCACAAATTTCATAATCAGTGGCCAACTAATCGTCTGAATGTTTGCGGTTTCTCCCTACTACTGTACCGACCCTATTCGTTATTGTCAACTATGTTAGAGCTACGAGTGCCACTTGTACTCTTTTCGTTTCCAACTTTGTATGTACTTAAACACTTGTTTAAACGAGTAGAGATACCAACAAGTACCCCACGGACTCGAACGTACGACCCCGCTGCGTGCTTGCTTGCTCTGTTATCGTCTCGTCTTGGTATTCTTTCACTCTCGCGTTGACCTTGCAGGCTGATAATATACTCTTTGTCTACTCGTTGCGTTATTCTCAACCGGTCGTCTTTGGTTCACTCGACCCTACACTATATGCAAACACACTGGACAACACATCGTGCGGCAGACAGTCCGTCGACATGACACGTACACGATTCAACCTGAGAAGACTGTGTATTTTCATTATATCGGTTATCTGTCGTAAACTTGCATATTTTCAAAACACACCCCAACGGACTGTTGCGATACTTACAAAATTAGCCTGCTGCAGCAACTTGACATATTGATGAACAGTTCAGCTGCATTTTCGATAAATCAACAAAACTTGTGAAGAAACGCCGATTGGGGTGAGGAAAGAATTGAGATAGAATCAAGTGCTGTTTTTCTTCTGATTTATAGTTGCAACTGGCATCAACAACTTGTTAGTGAGGCAAATTTATCTTGTTACTTAAGGCTGTCTTGCCTACAATCTACTGAGTGTTCTCAACGTACTCCGAGGATCTACACGCTTTTCGCTCGATTTGCTTTCCAGTGTGTCGATTGACTGTGAGCCCGCCTCACGCGTTCGCCTTACCTCTTTTGGTCGTTATGACTGATCCTCGACTAGGCTAGATCCAAAGTCTCACCACATTCCAGAACACGGCTGACAATATAAAGTTTGGTCCCACACCCTCTTACGCTCTTCTCGCTTGATGTTTGTTGTGACCAACAAACGGCTGCTGTTAACAAAACGCATTCTAAATTGTCGGCGGACGAAGGCCGAGCGAAGACCAACCTGTTTATTACAACTTAGTGAATCGAATAAATATTCGGTTCATTTTTCAAAGTTTTTTGGTTCATCATCACAAATCAGTAAGACTGATTAATGTTTATTGTTTACCGCTTGACTTCTGGTACATAGAAAATTAGTGAGCTTTAATAATCAATGCTTATTGCCGATTTTTGTTACTGGCTTCTGATTAAAAATTGAACAGCAAGCCTACTTTCGGCGCAATTTCACTGGCACCTTCAACATAAATTGATGAGTTTGTTCTTTTTCAGTATTCAAACCTAAGTTATCCATAATAAGTAAGTGTCCTAATTTTTATTGCGTGCCTTATTTGTTCATGGCGTTTCTATGTATTCTATTTTGCGCATCATTTCTATTAACAATCATGAGTTCATCCTGCATCTACATTATACTTGATTTGCGTTGTTATATGTTCACAAGTATTTATAAGTTGCAGCGTGTTATACACAGAGTTATTGCTGGCACTGTCGTTTGCAGTCCACAATGTTCACTTGACTCATCGATTCACATACCCCCTTTCATCCAGGGGTCATGTAAATACACTATGCATGTGGCGGTGTGTACGTACTCTACCAACGCGTCTGACCAAAGAAGCCCAAAAGATTGTACATAATTTTCTCACAGTCAGACACGCCTGACCCTTCATGTTTAAGCACTTCTGTAGGTTTTGGTTTCATAAGTAAGAATTACGTAGCTACAACTACAGTTCAACATGAAGCCATTTCTTATGCACGCCACCATCACAATTTAGTCACCTGGATGCTGATAACTTGTATAGGAAAACGTCTCCTCCTCGTGCGCGCTGGAGTTCATACAATCCTCTTAAGACACTCGATAAGCTGGTATGCTCCAACACAAGACTCAGCACTCAGTGCTACCTGATTGACCTATTAAGACTCCCAGTCATTTCGTCTACACTGTCGACGCAGAGATTCGACATTTGACCTTGTTTAGTTTTCACTGTTGTGCATATATAACAGCTGTGTCTTCTCAGTCATATTTGAGTCTCCTTAGTGGTGTAGCTCTTAGAGCAGCAACCAGCAAGGTCCACATCTTGGATTCAGCTCCCTCAAGGCTGGAACTATTAACATCCGCTACACAGTAACCCAATGGCAGGTTGCTGCGGCACGAGGTTAAATGTCTCAATGCAATTGAGGTCTCGGACACGGACCATTTTTAAAGTGTATCAACGTGCTCCTCACTTATCCGCTTCTACGGCATGTTCACCTTCCGAAACCGATCCGGACACTGTCTCCGTATTTCATCCGTACGAGTGTATGTTCTGTTATGAGAGATATTAGTCGGCATTAGATCCTGAAATATTGCACGCGCCAACTAGCAGTGACACTGCGAAACCAACACAAATTACATCAAAGTCCTTGTTGTATGGTCAATTCTGTTTACGGATCGACTCACAATAAATCTAGATGTTCCTTGTCCATCTATCTTTGCAGCCTGAAAATCGCTTTGACGTGTCACACAAGTTTATTAGCGCAAATTCATGATTGAGCATCCACTTTAGCTGTAAAGATAACGGATATCTTCGAGAAAGTGATTTGCTTCATCGAAAGACTACAAAGACAACAACGTCGATACAAAACCTAGGTTATCAGCTTTATTTCGGGTCGATTAGCGTTTATTTTCACGGTCTGTCTGAGAACAGAGGTTAACCTAGACTTCAGGTACTATGTATAGACATTCTACTTTATCTTTCTAACAACTTCTATCTGTGAACTTTCTTGGTTCTGGCTTTTGTGCGTTAACCAGGTTTTGAAATTTCACATGAAGTTCGGACATTTTTACTGTGCGTTCAGTAAACTTTGACACACGTTGTTACGGTATTAAACACTATCCTTTTAAAAGCGGTCAAAATATTAAAAGCGTGTTCAAACTCAACAAACCGTTCTAAATTTTACATGCTCAGTCTCCACTGTGAGTGAGTTTTCTATGTTTTTTGGGCTGCTTGCTTATCGTATGCCTGTTTATATCACAGAAATTTTGAAAACACGAACTGGTTCGCTAAACCTCCAAAGAACTCGTCGGAAGAATGCTCAAGAAAAGTCAACTGAAGCTTCCGCGTTTCAGTATAAGCAATAACTTTCAGTCCTATTGTGTTTGTATGCCATATATTTTGCATTTTTCAAGGTTTCCAAAGTGTACCAGTCAAACGACGTATGAGAAGGTGCAACGAAGCTATTTAGGTCAAGACTCAGTAAACATCCTACTGGCACATTTCAACCGCATCGTTGTAAAGCAAATCCGATAGCAAATCGACGAGAAAAAGTTCGACGCTCCCCGCGCCCGCCTGCCAACAAATCTCAGCACTCATCATCGTCGGTGTTGCTCGTCAGTGCCTCCTCATTTGAGCCTCACCAACCCACGGTACTCACGCGCGAACGCCAGCTAACGTAGACAATCACATGCACAATAACTCAACGAAATTGAAAGTACAGGTTTAACAACAACACTGCACTTATAGTGGGTTGGACACTTCAAACATCCTCCAGGTTGAGGTTGTTTTACTCCAAAAAGGCGCAGTGGCGTAAGAAAGGAACCTGGTCATCATGCGCATATCGCATTGGGGGAGCCAAAAACAGAACCACAATTGGCTGACTGATACTTCAACGCTCTTGGTTAGTTGACGTACATTGCCTACCAACATCCTTCTGGGATAGGCTTGAGTAGCAATTGAAGATCTTGTGGTATCTCTAATAATCCCGGCTGCAACGATGCGTTCCTGCTTGTGTTTTCTGTAAGCCTACATATGCCTGTTATGGGAGGCCTGTTACGATTTCAGAGTCACTCTCTTTAATCGCAAAAATAGTTGCACGCAGCTGACTCTCGCCTATTGTTGGAAACTCGTTGGTTGCTCTGGTCTTCAAGGTCCTTTTGCTTGCATATGTTTTGGGTGTTGGTTAACGCACTGAACGATTATGTGCACATTTGACTGATGTTCCTTCGAACGTTGCCAAGCAGGCATGCGCCCAGCTTACGCGTTTATCTTTCTCCCTTTGGTTGTTCCAACGTTGTTATTCCCAGATTGGACTAAATCAAAGGTATTATCATATTTCGAAGTGATATAGATAATATGCTGTGTTTCTCCGAATCCATTGCTTTTCTTTAGTCCGACTGTTTAACCACAAACTATCGCTTTCTCTTACTATCAATACACACTACGATTTCTTCTCTACTAGTAACTAAATTTATGAGGTAATTTTGCATCCAAGTCTCTTGCACCTTACCGGTTTAGCGCGTACTTGAAGCTAGGCAGGCAAAACGTTTTATATTGCATGAAACTCGTGTCTGAAACCTATTGATATAAATAGTGTGTGAGTTTTTCTATTTATCTGTTAAGCGCAAAACTTCTGATTATCCGCACTGGCTCGAAGCGACTCGCACAAAAGCCTTTCTGGTCTCCTAAGTTTCCGGTTAGGTTCTAATTGACCAGAAGGCTGTTAAGGTACCCATTTACTTCTAGGGTTCTTATCTTTATACTAAATCCTTGGTTCTCACCATAATTCTCCAGAATGACACTACAATCTTTCTTTCAAATACCGTCTTGCAGGTCAGCAGACGTCCGCTTAAGGTCAGATAAAAGCACTCAACTTGATCTCGGTACCTTTGGCCCCTAGCACTGAACGCACACATAAATGGCTGAGAACCGCTGAAACTCAAACGTGAACCGCTGCTGGAAGTAGTTTTTTCTAATCCCTACAGCGTTCTTTTTGTTTGATATCAGTTGGGACCATATGCCGACTGCTCTAAAGAGAGGGAATCCAAATAGTTAGCTGAAAACTATTGAGCACATACCCACCTGAACAGTACATTGTGTCCACGCATGCCACACACAGTATCCCAAGCATAATGGTAAACTTACTTAGCCTACAAACCACAACCATATAAATTTCTATCAGACTATCGTGAATAATAACTTGGGCCGTAGTACTCCACCTAATTAATTGCAGTTAATCTAGGACTCTCCGGGTTTCTTTCCCTATATCCTGCATCACGCTTGGGTTAGTCTGAAGGAATTATCTGAACAACGTATGATGTCTACCGAGGTCGATGAATATATATCATTTTTAAATGCAGTGGATCAAAACTTGATGAGGCAATATGGAAAAAAGCCTGCTTACAGCGTCGTTCAAACAACCGATGAAAATCAACAAAAGCACGTTGAAAGCCAGCGTGAATCTCGCGCTGGTGCAGTTAATCTCACAGTAAAAATATCAGCGACTTCAGTGATTTGCCTGTGGGTCCAAGGCTAGGAGCCTGAAGCACCCAGATCAATTCAGTTGGTCTGTTTTGATATTCAACGGTTTTCTGTTAACCTAAAAGGTAATCAATGCAACTAAGGTGTAGCAACGCTCTTGGAGGTTACGGAAAGTACAAAGTATGGAGTGAAACATTAAATTAATAATGCCATAGGTAAGTAGGCATCAAATAACACTTTGAAGCGGCCCCTAGAAAAACACTTAACAACCTCTAGTGAAATGTCCGTCCAAAGGTTGATAAACCCGTAAAGTAGGAACTGTTGTCCAAGGAGGGCTCGAGGTCGAAGCTCGCGGAGCGCCTTGTTTTCGGCCACCGAGGTAAAGAATTGCTACGCGGGCCCCGCGCTAAAAAATGGATTTTCAAGGAATGTCACCATGATGTTTTTGAAACACAAGTGAATAAAGAGCAAGAATCTCAAGATGGGACTCGTAAAACAAGTGCAGTAAGCCAGTGGTCACTTTGGTAGCTGTCAGCTGGACACGTTCAATGACAAGCCTGTCTTTCTTCAAGCCGGTGTATACGGCTTAATCGGCATAACCAAGCGGCGGCCTTAAGTAAACCCCGTGAAGCGTCTGAAAGTGTGTGGACAAGTGGATATTCGTTGGACCCTCGACCACTGGCAATTTAATACGTCTTTCCCAGAAAGCAATCGAAACGTATTCCCAACAAACATCGAACCAAAACACTGCAGTAACGTTTAGAGACAAACCGTACATTTACAGTAATGTTTAGAAATACGATAAGCAGTTAGCTCTAGCCTAATCTGGGGCCAGTGGCAACAACCAAGATAAACAGAAAAGAAGCGCGAGATGGGCTCCAGTACACTCAACGGTACTCAAAAGCACGCCAAGGAAGAAGTACGTAGAACCTTAGAGTGCGTTAAACGACGCTCGAAAAGATCCGGGTTAAACGGTCTAGAGTGGAATGACAGATCGTTACACTACGTGCAATCAGTTGCACGACTGAAGAAAGTCGCACTGAGTCTGTATCAAGCCTCCTATAGCAGACGTACACGGAATCACAGGTACAGAGCAGATCAACGGTTAATAAACGGCTGCAGCAAGGTGCACATCATGATATCTGCAGATACCATGGAGGGTGAAATATGTACGATCCGGCTTTTGTCATAGAATTTCTGTTACCAAGGAGGGATGCAATATGAAGGAGAACCTCTCGTTGGACGCCAGAAGCTTCTAGTTCATGTACAAGTGAACCGTGTTTCACTGTGTTTACTGTGTTCGATCAACTGGTCGCACATTTTCTCTCCCAGATTATCAGAAGATGACGCTCACCGTTGTGGATCAGCCTTCACCGTGCCTACAGTGTGGAAAGGACATTGGAAAACGGACTCAAGCTTTTCAGTGTGGCATTTGCGATAGGTGGTTGCACCGTACCTGCGCTTCCGTCACCGCGGA
>JTDE01000688.1:0-15000 GCA_014338405.1 Paragonimus skrjabini miyazakii
TCTCTCTTCCTAAACAGAGTTTGTTTCTTCTTCTTCATGGTTGTGTGGCAGTTAAGCATCAGTGTGAACCACTGATGTATTGCTGTCTATGATGATGATGACTGTTTGTCACGCGGGCCTCTCTTAGTGTCAAGCGTAAAGTGGACGGGACTAGGTGCAAGTTATCTTGTAACTGGACATCAATCACCTGGGTCTTTAATGTATTTTTCGTTTTTTTTAAAAAACTTTTGTTCGCGCTTAGTGCTGTCGTATCCCGGTGTCCCTCTATTTTGAAACTCTGGGTTTGCTACTTGTGACTGACCGACCGATGCACGTGAAGTTTCATTCTGGGACCGCGGGTCGTAGATTACTGACCCTTGATTTGGACGAGTTTTACAATATCTGAGCAACTGAGCTACTCACGGAATGTCAACATACCCCCTCCCTAGTTCCGTAAGCTTTGTTTACAAAATGAATGGATCTCATTACATAGGAAATTGAAACTCACATTCCATTTTGAATCTTCATAATCCACTGGGTTGAGGCGTCCGTTTGACGGGACTGGGCGACTTTACACTATTGGATCATTATGTTTTTTTATTCGTTGAAACTTAACGTGTGCTTCATACTGCGTGTCTTTTATTGTTGTATGTGTATACTAAAACAGTATTGTATCTGTACTGAAAAGCGACATTTGAAATTTGATGTCCGTGTTACTGTGTGTTGTTGCTCGAGTTAATTATGTAGCAACGATATAAGCTGCTATTTTTACAACTAACTACTGTAGTTTAGGCTTGGGTAGTGCACGACGTTGTGCAATCTTCTTGCGCGCATATGCGTCTTGATTTGCTCATCAGCGATCCTTTCAAAATAACGCCTACACTTATGTAGTTACATCTTCGCAGCTGGTGGTTCTACTTTCACTTCTCTGGTGTGGTGTGAATTCTTACGAACGAGTGAGGAAAAGCCTACACACCTTCGCGACAAGCATTAGAACAAGAACTAACACAGCTTTACGCATTTGTGGGCGCTGAATGTATGCAGCTGACTACTACTTCACCAAATAGCATGTATGCTTCTTCTAACCGTGAGTTGAACTTCAATCCGTTCAAAACCAAACACACTGTTCCCTCGACACTGACATAGATAATCGATCACGGCTTTCTCCTACTTGTTTTACCCCCCATTCCTTCTGCCTTTCATGTGCCTTCGGGCGGTAATTGTTTTCTGAGGCCAAGACAACTGGTAAACCTTGGCGCCTTCAATGTCCGCACTCTCCGATAAGTCGGTTAGCAAGCTGCTCTGACTAGTACTCTCTTCCCGCACCCTGAGGTAATGCTGATCAAGCGCATTAGACTACCAAAACGTTCATTGTGGTACCCTTAGTAACTTGGATTTGGACCAGACACCGGCCGTCCCGTTGATCCGCTGCGTTCCTTCAGTAGGATATCTGGACAATTTAGTGAACGCTTTTCTGTTTTATCCATTCTAAGCTTATGATGCATTCATCCTCATCATCCACAGCCGTATATCAAAGGTAGACACTGTTGACTATCTGACAGACAATCGTATTGAGGGAATACTGTAAACCTGTGTTAAATAATAAGAAAGAAATAATGAGACTTTAAAGAAGCCTTGTCTGTTAACACAAATGTTCCGCACTAAGGTGCCCGCACCTTTCAAAATGAGAGCAAAATGGCAGCTACAAAACAGTTTTCTTGCGGTTTTGAGTGCTCAGCATCAATAACCGCACTTTCCCCGAAGACAGCTCGATTAAACTACTTCAGCCTTCTCCCCATTGAATCTGATCAACCGCCATTTTTCTTAGTGCATCTGGCCACCGATTCGTTCGATCACGAATGCCTAGCCCTAGAGATTAACCTAACCTACCATTAAATATTTTCATTTCCCTATGTCACATTGTCTGTTGACTCTGAACCTTACTCATTCGACTATCACACTGCTAAAAAAGTTTAGTCTTAGGATGTGACCAAGCCAGCGAAGTCCATGCGACTTATTTATTTTGTTAGATATAGTCTCGGTCCTGAATACGTCGGCGAACTTCGGAGACGTCAGTGATCGAAAACGGTCGCTCTGGGCACATACTTCGCGTGGATGGACGGGGTTTCGTGGCCGTACAATGGGATCGCCCCTGCATTGACATTGTACACTCAATCTTTCACGGAAAGACAGATCATGCTGATGCCACAGGTGTCGTAGGTTAGCAAATGCCATCGGAGCCTTTGGTTCACGATCCATGATTTTATCGGATATTCCACAAGCAATTTTACAGCTCTCAGAGTATATGAACTTTTCAACGGCGAGTCGAATTGCACTCGCTGCAGGATGGAATATTCCGGCGGACGTCCAGAAGTTCCAGGAATAGTATGGAAATCCAGGGTTTGGTAACTGTGCAGGCAATAGCAACACAGATGACAAAAGCACACTTATGCGCTGTTTGCTGTATATGTGTCCAATGTGCTTCACTGTCATCTATCGGTTGGGGTTCTAGTCTAAAGGCAAGCGCACTCTGGTAGGTATGGAGCACTTTCGTTTGATGGGTAGCTTCCCATTAAAACGCGAAACGAGTTCGCCACAAACTTTCGCATGATGGGGACTCAAACAAGCGCTCCATATTAACTTGCAATCTTAGAAACAATCAAGCCACTGGTAGCTATTGGTTGTATGGCCAATCTGTGTCCGCGACTGGCTGGGTGGTAGAAGTCGCCAGGTTTCGCATTGATCCCTGGAAAGCTGAAAATTAGTACTTGCCAGAAACAAGCTGTTATCAGTACGGTTGTTCACGGTTGTCTGTTCGACGTGTACCATAAGGCCATTTTCGTTACACTCGTAATGATTTAGCTCGTTTAATTAAACGTTCATGTCTGCAGCCAGTAATACAATGTCCGCGCGGTGTGCAGAAAGTTAGTTAGCTGGTGCTCAGAATCATCTTTAGCGGAGTCTCGATTACAGTCTGTGAAGCCCTTGTGTTACCACAACAAATAGGCGGCGTTTGTGATGGGCACTCCTCGATGCTCTAGCCGTACGTTCGAGTCCAATAGCGCAAAGACAGTTGTTGACGGGTATCCACTCAAACAGCGCCATGTGTTTGCGCTTTGGACAATTCCAACACCTACCCGGCTAGTGGTTTAAACCGCAGGGTCTCCAGGAAAGCACACATTATACGCGCATGGCAGCTTAGCAGATGATGATTAGACTTGTGGCATTGTGTTAGCATCCTGTAGCTGTGCTTCAGCAAAATAGCTCATCTATGGCGAAAGTCTCCAAAGCACATGCAAAAGCTTCCTGTTGACGTCTCCGCGCAAGTGTTCGGGCGTCGAAGGTGACAAGCCAAGTTTGTGTTAGGAGGGAGGAGTTTGTACCAGTCAAGCAAATATACCACTGAGTGTTTGGTATTGTGTTCTGCCTATGAGTTCTGTTACGAGCAACAAATGAGAAAATTCTCTAGTTTGTGCATGCGAAGACGAGTTTAAAGAATTAGTTAACAAAAATGGATACTAAGGCTGATTGGCTTAGCGCAGAAGAATGTAAAAAGTAAGCTATTCGCCTAAATCTCAGCCAGAGTTACGGTAGGTAGGTAAGACAAAATTCATAATTACCATACGTTTGTGGGTTCATAACTGTGAAACCAAAATAATTCTCGGTTGCATAGTCTAAAAGAAGGGGTTGGCTTGAAAAGTTTTATCTGGGACCCTTGGTTTAAAAGAAACCTGATTCACAAAGCAGCGGGGTCGAAATAAGGGGTTCGCTATCAACTGAGAGCCGGTATCCAATATCAATTCGGTTCATATGCTTTTCGAATGGAATCCATTCGTCCAGAGTACCCCACACACCCTGCATTTGTTTGGGACAGAAGCAGCGCATTAGTTTGAAGATTCACCAAAGAACGCGGATCTGGTGTAGTAATTCCATCCAGTCAAAGTCCAGGACCGACAAGGCTGTTGCGTCATCTGACACCGGGAGCCAGTGACCAAATTGGTCCACTCCAAATGGAGTCCAGCCTTTCAAGACGGTACTCACTACGGTGGTTCTTACGCTTTCCTCGCGATCTTCTCGTGGTTGGCGGTGACCGGAGATTTTCCTATGCCATACGGACGACATGCTGTCTCAAATTCCATGCTCCCGTTGTAGTATTCTTAATTCTTCTGTGATGGGGTAACGGACGCCAAACTTATTGTGGCATTTTATAGGAGACTCGGCTGCCAACCTTGAATCCACTACACCTTGGTGCTTCTAGTGCTCATTGTCCGTGAATACTCATTAACTTGTATGACTCCGGTTGTTTCACACTTAGTCCTCACATTGGAGACCTGAGGGCGTACCCTATGGCGTCGAGCTAACCCACCGGTTTATTCCGGTTCCGCCTTAATCTATGTGTCCTTACATACCGAACGGTTAAAGTCACTTAACCTTTGCTATTGTTATACAGCGTACAGCCTCGCTTGTGAGTAGTGTAGCACGTGTCAAACACATGGAAGTTAACTCGCAGGTCTCATCGCGAAGAAGATCGGCAGTTGGATACGACTTTAGGAACCGTTCGTAGGCATTGTGTGGGACGTGTTACCGGAGATATTCACAGTGCATGATTGCCACTGATGTGGATACACTTCGATCTTTCAAAATGGTGTTTTCTATCATGGTTGGGTACTTTCACATACCTTATATTGGATTCCTGATCAAGAGTCTTTTTCGATCATAACACTACCACTTTTCCACTGCTTGTCCTCATCGTGGCTTACCCGTGATGCGTTGGACATAGCTGTTGGCGTAATTCTATTCGTGGTCATAAGTTTACTATTATTATTATTATTATTATTATTATTATTATTATTATTACTATTATTATTTATACAGCTCCGGGAGCTTCAGGATTTGGCCCAAACACGTTCAGATGCTGCCGCAGAATGGCAAGCAAAGTACGAGGATTTGGATTACAAATTGTCCCAAGCGCTGAGTCAGGTGACTCGTCTGGACCATCGTTTGTGTGACGTTCAGCAACTAAACAAACAGTTAGAAGTCGAACTGGCCGCGTTTAAAGGCACAGATGTTTCTAGTAAGCAGGTTCATTTCTCTCTGTTAGTTTTTGCTTCTATTAAGTGCATCACTTATCCACACCCCATTGTCGTGCCCGTCATCACGGAAGGAGTCATTGGATGCACCCTATTCATAACCTCATTGCAGTGAAATATTTGTGTCAAGTCCCGAGCTCGATTTGTCTTTGCTCCCGAACTTTTCTAGTTCATGACTCATCCAATAGGTTAACGTCATCAACAGAAATGCTTCCATAGTGTGCACTGATGCTCGACTGCCACGTACGATTGGGAAGAATCGCTAGCTTGGATATGAGTGACCGAAATAATTGAAATTAATTCCTGTGACACATTTCTGCATCCAACTAATTCGCAGCGTCTTACAACCGAGCAACCGAGTCACAGGTGGGTGTAAGATGGCGTTCACTATATCAGACGCTGAGGCATCGGCGCAGAATGCTGATAGCCACTGTCATTTCAGGTCAGAATACATAAAAGCTTACAGTGGTTTATTGCTTATCCTTAATATCTCAAGTAGACTTACGAAATGGTTTTCCGTCCCCGTTTGTTCAGTTTTGCATAGGACGAAATCTCACGAAGCACAGCGATGAACTATGACAATATTTTGATCTGTGATATACCATCTTGGTTAGGTGGCAGTTAAGCATCAATGTGAACCACTGGCGTATTGCTATTCATGATGCTGACGGTGTTGCGCCACGGACAACTCAGAGCACCTTGGGCAATTTAGAAATTTCATTTCATCAGTTTGGTAAGACTTTCATCAGGTCCAGCTCCCTAACCAATAACACGGGTCAGATTACGTCATCTGTAACCCCAGCAGAATTTCAGTCTTCTTTTGAGGGTTTAAATTTGTTTCAAGGCCATCTTTCGTTTTTCCTTACGATAATGAGATCCGCACGCAGGTTGTTTAACATATTTCTTCATTGTTTTGATGCTGTGCAATGAAAACATTGCTATTATGTTGACGGTATAAATTGGCGGTTGGACTTTGTCGACCATTGGACGTAATGGTTTCACTCTACAGCGTTTGTCATTTCACGCACATCTTGTATATACCAGCTTTGTTTGTTTCTTTCTGTTAAGTTGAGATCGACAGTATGACAGTCAGCATTTGGCTCGGGGCTTGAAGGCCTTAATGTAAAGGCCTATCTAAGTAGGACGCTGTTTTGCAAAATCCAAAATATAGCCAACATCTTTCGTTGGCATCGTTGCCAGACATGGCGATAGGTCTTAGTAGACCGCCGCTTCTGTTGAATCGTTTTGGTACCCAGCGCCATGCTTTCTACATCATTTGACCGGTTTTCGATCACTGTGATAATGTTTTTTCCCTATCTTTGCTCTAGCGTTATTTTTATGTAGCTGTATGTATACTTCTCCCAGACCATATCTCAAGATTATCAATAACCCAAAAGCATTGTTTCCATTGATTATGTTTCGATTCGGCCTATATTTCTGTATTCGTTTACATACACGGTTTTTAAGTGCACTTTTTCTGTGTGTGTGTGTGTGCCTCCATGCTCGATGTGAACCATCCGGATTGGTGGTATCCACGTGCCGCCTCCGTCTTCCGTGGTCAGTGCCTACGGCCTTCTTATTTGTCAAAGTTATGTAGACTGCATTTGCCTAACTTGGTGTCTGCCTGTTCTTCGCCACTTATGATTTTTTACCGCATCATCTTTGGCGTCCGCTTTGGACCTTCGATCCAGGGTTGGTGGGTATATAGAAACAAGGGGACAGTTCGTGTTAGCGGAAGTGTAGTTAATATTAAGCGGTCGGCAATGTGCATCTCCCAATCTCATCGTGTTGTCACAATACGGACTACTGTTCGAAGTGATTCGGGTTGTTCCCAGTCGTACAACACGTTCAGTTTTTGCAAGTTGCGGACGAAAATTTCCTCGTTTTGAGTTGTCTACTTTCACAATTTGATTACAAAACCATCACCTCCTCCAGTTGTACATTCGGCCTACAACATGCTTTTATAGTTTGAAACGGGGAGGCTCAACATTCCGATGGGTGTATCAACTTCATGAATGGAATTTTGTTGACTTGAACATTTCTCAAATGTTTATCGTATGCTTTTCATGTAACCTAAGCTTGTCAGACATCTGCACCAAATTTTGTACAACTGAAGTCAAACAGTTTGGGCGTCGTGTTTAGCATGCTACTCGCAAATCGATTGAGAATAACACAATGCCACGAGCAAGTCGTAATGCTCTGCGCCTCAATCACCTAGGATGGCCTTCCTCAGGACTGTTGTAATCAAAATCACACTAACACAGGAACAGAAGTCACGTGGAAATTGCCGTGGTTAAGACAATCTACGATGCGTCTGAATTGGTTGGTCGAATCCTTTGCCCGTTAAATGTGAGTGAGACTGATGTTGACAAGATGCGTCTGTGTCTGGTGTTGTTTATCCATCCACGCCACACGGCAGACAGGGATTTGCTTTCATTGCGATCAACGCAGTCGTTTTGTGTGTAAATGGTGAGAGCTTCAGCACAGCACGGTTCCGCATGGGAAGAGAGATCCTTGTGAGTTACTCAAACTTGATCAAAAAATACATTGTGATTCTCTGACTGCATGTAGTGCGATGGCCGAATCGTTCTTTTGCTTCTGAAGTTGATATGCGTCTTTGGGAAGAAACCGCGTGTCTCTTGTGTTTAGCAAATCGTACCTTCAATCGTTTGTTTATCTCTCCCATGTAGCTGTCACTGCAATTGTTGGATCTGATCTCGTAAACGCAATCTTTCTGGTCAATCATAGAACATGAATCCTTACGATGCATCACCAGTCGTTTCTAAGCATTATCTAACCGGAATATGATCCAGATAGCGTACTCAGAAAGGATGGATCGAATTTTTTCAGGTGTTTGTTCACGATACAGTATTTGTACGGGAGACTTTAAAGTTCTAGTCTCTTTGGTCTCCTCCTTAGTCTATATGCACTTAATTGTGTTCTCGATAAACCTATTTTGGTATTGATTAACAGTCAACGTTTAATGTGTGAAATCTTGTTTTGGGGAGTTCTTTGGTGCATATCTTATTAGCTCTATTGACGAGTGATCAGATGACTGTTCTTTTCATGCCGATTTGATGCGACGAGTTGAAGTTGACATACCGATCAGAATGGGTTGGTTTAGGGTACACAGAAGCCTGAAATCTCTGCTACTCACCAAGTTTGACCAGACAATCTAGAAAGTTAAGTGAGCGCTCGTTGCCTTAAGTTTCTATCGTGAATACAATGTTGTTTTACTTTGAGTTAAGAAATCTTAGATTGATCATGTTCAGTCCATGTATTGTTTGAAGTCTTTAGGTAAAGACTCAGTTTGTTGGCCTGGGCTCCTATGACAATGCCTATCGGTGTTTAGGCTCACTGTCGATGGTGACACGGGTCCACATTCTGTTAATTTGTTAATCCTTGTGTTAATTTAATTCTTGTTTTACCTATGGATCTTCTAAGTTTAGACGTGGTTTACCGCTGCGTGCCTCTTTAGTTGTGATCCATTATGTTGCCTTGGGTGTATCCCTAGCCATCGAGTCGTATCGTTTCACACTTTATTCTGTATATCCATTCACATTGTTGCTTGACCACTCTAGGCCTGTTTATCACCACTAATCACCTTTAACCTTGTACGTTACAGCAGATGTTTTAACTATAAGAAATGCGTGACTTATCTAACGTTGAGTGTACAGTAATTTTATTGACTGCCTACTGAATGCTTTCTCAGGTACATTCCGTTGAATTATGGCTTAACTCACTCATACCTACGTGATTTTGACATACCACCATCGTCGAACAGACAGTCTGCATGCATCTTCAACAAAAGCGCACCAAGTCTCCGAGGTATATAGCTAAATTAATTGTACAGTTGCTCATACTCGGTAACCGGAAGGCTTGGGAGCGACGGTTGTGGATGCATCGCTTCTGCGCTGTTCTGACCATCAATACTGCTCAGCAATGCTGCCCATAAATAGATTCAGGATGGTAGCCACTTTTGGATTGAGTTTTTCGTTAATTGATTCGTTTCCCTCTTTCCACTTTATTCAGATTCGGATGATTTGCCGTCGGTTGCTGTTGGTGGAACCGTCAATCGAAACAAATACAACGACTTGGTTTGTGAGTTAGAAGAACTCCGTGAACTTGTCACCAGTAGGTCCTCTGAATTAGAACGCATACAAGTAAAACTAGCTGAGAAAGTTGGCGAGAACGAGGCGCTGAGCATGCAAGTAAGTCTGATTAGTTCATCGTCACTTTAGCTACACACACCCTCGCGCACGTACTCCTGCCGTGTCCATTGCCAGTTCTATGTTAACCATCAGGCTTGTGACCCGATTCACTCTGCTAGAACAAATAATTTGAACAGTGATTTGCTCTCATTTCATTCGTACCACTCAGAGGATAACTCGAGATTAACAATACCGTTGAACAATAAACACATTAGCGAAGGGCTTATGATCTCATGATGCCATGTCTCTTCGTTTCCGTTGACCTGCACTCAAAAGGGACAGTTGAATGAAAATATTTATGAATTCATGTATGACTGCAGTGAAACATTGTACTTTTGTTTGTTGGGTATTTCACACTGAATGGATTGATTATTTACTCTGTATAGATTCGGAACGACTTCATCTACCTGTCGGTTTGTTCTCGATTTATAGTTAATGGTAAACATGCACGACTATTTATATTACATGGAATGTGCAAAACGAAGAGGTTTGGTTAATTGGGGCATACAAAATATGTGTTAAGCCCGGAACAATACGTGGTTTGCTTTCCTTGTTTTTGTGGTATCAGTTTTGAGGAATTGTTTGTATCGCTATGGTCCTTCAAAAATACCTGTTCCTAGTAGGCTTTTTGTATTGTCGTCTGTGAATATCTCTCCGACGAGCAATCTGTTAGGATCTTGAAAGATCTATTGCGTGTTCTTGCGTATACGTTAGGTCATTGTTTGTCCTCACTTCTTACGGGAGACCTCAATTCTGCATATTCATTCATTGTCTACTGCAATACGCAGACGCATCTGAGTCATTTTGTTGCGGTACTAATAACACCTACCTCCCCCAGATGTACTGAACTTTACGCCAAGTGCAATGGGTGGTTTGCACCAGATAATCTGCTGAACACACCCGATAAGTGTCATTAGGGAGTGCAGCTGTTATAAAACACGTTGATCTAAATAGTGGTTGTTGAAAAGTCGCTATCTTCCAAAACGAAATCAAAAGCAGAACCTATAGCACCAAGAAAAGCTCAGTTTTATAGGGTTTCTATTGGTTATTTTATAAATAAGATGCTTCAGTGAAATAACGAATTACAGTTGGTTCTGATGTCTCAGTTTTCCTATTGTTCGGTTCTGCCGAACATGTGGCTCGTTTGTTTTAACGGTTGACGCACTCAAACAACCTGTTTTGCTCCGATGCTCGTTATAACGAAATCCGGTGCCACGACAGCGTGCCATCCGGATTTGCCACCGCGCTGATATGCCATTTCGGTCACGTTTTCGATACTAATTGGTCGTGACCGTCTGCAAAGTACCTTTTATCAATGCGTTCGTCCAGTAGTATTGTTTAAGGTGGTGACTGGTTGAATTTAAATCCTATTACTTGATGGTGCTCAGGCTGGATTATTGTAACCAGTTGATAGTCGTTCTGACTCTTCACGTCGGTCCTTTTTTGTCGAACAAAGTAGCCGCTTTAACAGAATCACGTATACAAGGTTCTGGTCCCAGTTGACTCGTTCCGACATTACTAGGTGGTTTCGATTTTTGGTTGGGTTTTTGAAAGAATACTTTGTCATTGTCTTCTTATTGGTCAACGGATGCTCCACGGGTTCGGGTTTATGACGAGGAATGTAACGGTTGGCACAATTGTTACCCAATTTTATTGAGCTCCATGTCTTCAAACTTTAATATACGGTCTACCGTTGATTTCGATTTTATCTAAATAATGTCTGTGATTGGACATGGAGTTATCATTGCCTGCGGTTCTCTTTCTGTATCCGATTGATCGGTGGTGAGCAGGCGATAATTTGGCTCGAACTTTATTAATGGTAGGCGCGGGTATAACGAATTAGAAACTAGTGTCGTTCAGAGCTACCGCTATCTCTCTTCCTGACTACCTAGTGTAGCTCGATGGTTTGGCTCCTACGTGTTCAGTCACTCCGACTGATTTAAAATGCTTAAGTAGATTTCAAATAGAATACCTTTCGCGTTCATTTGAATCTTTCTTATTCACGTGAACCTTCCGCATGTTCTGTACATTATCAGATGACGTCAGTAGGACGATATGTCCTCGGAAGTTACTCATGGGTTTTTGTTCTGTAAGGGCGCGTTCTAGGCCTGCTACTAAGACTGTTGCCCGTTGTATGGGTTTTTGGGCCGCGTTTGGATCTGACTGGCTCAAATCCTGGACTGTGCATCGGGTTGTGACGCATTGTAATAGCGTGTGACTAACAATCACGCGGTCTTGTATTTGAGTCCCGGTTTCTGCAATTCCTCTTGTTCAATTGGTACGAGAAACCTGGCCACATGCAGTCCAAATGTGGCCCAGTTTACCATGTGATATGGGTCTGGATATCTTCTCAAATTACTCTTGATGTTATACTCATCGTATCATATCCATGTTGCTACGCGTTCACCTATTCCAAAATGACAAAAGCGCATATTTGCTTGCAACTCCCCTGGATTTTGTAATTATGGCCTTATTTGATACACCCTCTGTTGATCTACTTTTGCGTGGCCGACTGCTGCAAGCACACTCGATCGCAGAACAACCGTGTGTGCTAGTAGCAGTTGTATTATTGATGGTAATGTTTACAAATGGACAACTACTGTTTTTTTCCTTACTAATCATCTTGTTAATAGCTGCGCGAAGTTTCCGAATCTCAGGTTCTTGAATCACCTCAGTACATATCGTTGAAAGCACAATTCAATATTCTCTACAATGAGGCCGTCCAACTCAGGAGCCAGTTGGAGGAAGCTCGATCTACTCTTCAAACTATTCGACACAGTCATCTGAAACACATTGAGGAGATGGAGGCAAGTTGATTGTTTGAAAATTGGTCCAACCACGTCTTGTCGTTTATTCCTTATTTGCTCCTGGCTGTGGTCGTTGGTACCGATGAATTTAAGAGTGTAATTTGGAGTCTAAACATCTTTGATATGTAACTGGGATTCTCTCTAGCAAGACAATTGTCTTGTTTATACTTATCGGCATCGTTTTAAAACTTGCTTGTCGTCATTGATGTTCTGCATATACGTGCTGTGCACTTGCACGTTGATTGAATTTATCTATTGATTGTGTGTTTTGTGCTTCCTGATTTGTATGCTGTCAATTCGTTACTATGCTTACTTATTGCCGGTTCATCTGATCTGTACGACGAACATGTTTGCTTACGTTCACCGTGTTAGATTATGTGCTTCACGCTCTTGTCGACACCGACGCTTTTCGAATCTGCATGCAATCAGGTCAAGGTTGACGATTGTCATCACTCCGAGATAGCCCAGTCGGTTGCCGACCGCACGTTCGCCGATTTAGGCTCTACTATCATCAACATTGGTTGGGCACTCTGGCAATAACCAGTCAACGAGTGAAAAAACCCCGCGCTTAACATTACTGGGTAAAAATTTGAGGAACATTTTAACTGTGGTGTACAACACTTTGCTGGTTGCTTCCGCTTGGCGTGTTGACTCATTGGAGTCTTCTGACTTCTTGCTTCGCTGCCGTCTATTAAGCCCAAGTTGCTTATCCTCTCATGGATTTTGAGTTATATTGCCTTACAGTTTACCGCATTTAGGTCGTATAATCTTGTAGCCTGCCAGCTACACTGCAAGTTTTACCAACTAACCCTTCTGAAAATTTCTAACACACAGATAAGCTCGAATCTGTAGTATCATGAGTAATAGCGGTCTTGAACGGTCTATGGTATTAGGGCAACTAAACTTGCAGATTGGTCTCCATAGTTACAATATCTCTTTCGTTTTCGCTTGTCCTTATCGTTTCTTCAGTTGATTACCGTTGCATTTTTTCGCCAATCAGAGTAATGAGGCGGCTATTCAGAATCAAATGCGCTCGGAAATGTTGCACATCGAAAGTCAATACTCTCAATTACGCCGAACGCATGAGACAATGGAACTGGATTTCAAACAAGCACTGGCTCACAACGAACAGGCTGGCCCAATCAACAGCGAGATGCGTAGTCTGATTTCCACGCTTCAAACGCAAAACAAACAGCTCAAAGCGGAGGTCGCACGTTATCGGCGCAAGTGTAAGGAGGTCAATCAAGATCTCGAATTGGTGCGTTTATTTTGATTTCTTAAGGGGCCGTTGGTATCTTAACAACAAACACCATGTGCTCTTTCTGCAACGTCCCTTCACTTTGTCTACAGGGTTTTTAGTTTGAATGCCAGGCGTAGATATCATCCACTGCGTTATTGATTGGAAGTGTTAAGGTTTTGCTGTTATCAGGTCTCGATAGAAGTCGTTGCCCGGACCTCTTATTTGAATGGTTCAGTGTTGGTTGTACCGACTTTCAGAATGCTTCTCTAGGACTTTACTTTAAATTACGTAGATTTCATCGTACACTTTTCAGTTTATCAGTTACATTTGATAGCGAATGTCATATTGAATACGTAAACCGAATTTCTGTGTATGCACATCACTGTCCAAAATGAGTTTGTTTTGAATCATAACCTTGGTATGAATATTTCAAGGATCATCCTAGTCTTTTTCGACACTAATAATGTCGATGGCATTTTTGATTCCTTATTCGTACCAAAGTTAGTAATACTTATTATTATTATTATTATTATTATTATTATTATTATTATTATTATTATTATTATTATTATTATGAGGCCACACTTTTGCACAAAAATGCGGCGAGTATACAATTAAGCCATGTTTGTTTCATGAATTTCCGTATTTTTTGAGAGTTAATGTTTGACGATTTATCGGGATCATTTCTAAAAACTGGGGTTCGGATTAGTTTAAACTGTGCATTCTCCACACTTGAACGCAGCTTTCGCATTCAGATGAACATCTTGGATGATCCACTTTAAAAAGGTGCGCTAGACATGAGTTTCGCTCTCTCCAAACTTCTGTCACTAATTCGGTGTATGCTCATTGGGTTCAGTGAATCCGGTAACCTAAGTGAGAAGTGCTGATCACTGGGCTATCGATTGGATCGGGCAGAACGATTGTTTGGCTTTCTTCGGATTGATGATGGGCAAACTGAACAGTATTCTGTGTGCGATTCGGTTGAGGTATTTTTCGTTTCGAAAGTAACGTTATTTTCTAGTATTGTCACCGCAAACGTCTCTTAGCCTACGAAGTTGTTTATTATCAGGCTGTTGTTACAGTGTAGGTGCAAAGACACGGTTGACCTGTCCACTTATCCGTTTTTGATAATGCAACGTCAATTTCTTTGTTACTACATTCCATACAATGAATATACACGTTCCCACTCACCGTTTTCGTGGTCTTGGGGACTGTCATTATCTCATCGCATGTGTTCATCTTTTTAGTATGTGCCATGCAAATCATTAGTGACGCTCTGCAGTACATCATACCAATAACACTTGACCGTTGGGGAAATTCTAATTCTTATCTCGATTACGTTTTGTGGTTCTGATGAACAAAAGCAGTACCATCATGTTAACCCGCCAGTAGGGCGCAACCTAATACACTGTCAACATGCTCCGCCACGTTTCCGAACGTTCGTCATCTCTCTGAATGAACTTATCGTTGCCTTTGTTTGCGGGCCATTCGAACTTGTCGCTGAAGCTTGCTTCAACAGGGTGTTCCAGGCTCCCCAGCTGGGATTCAGTGGATAGTGAGCACCGTTGGTTGAGAACGATGTCTGGCATGGCGAAGCATAAAGTCACTGGCGCTCGTGTTGTGAATCTCTGTGTGCCCCGTTGAGATGTTTTTCGCTTTCTACATCTGTCTTT
>JTDE01000688.1:15185-77723 GCA_014338405.1 Paragonimus skrjabini miyazakii
TCATCCGTATAATGAAGTGCCGCGGATCACATCGAGTTGTCTTTACAGCGTCCATCAATATTCACTTTTGAGTGATTGCTTCATACTAGATATAACTTCGCCTCTGAAATCGGAATTTTCAGTTCTTTGTTCTCAAAGCGAATTAATACTTTTCCTTATTTCATATGTTACTAACTTTCTTGTTTTGTTTGCGCAACATTGATCAGAATAACTGTAATCAGAGTTGGTTAATTTCTTCCACGATATGCTTTTCAGAGGTTTTCCACAGTTCATTTGATTAGCGGTGTGAGTATCGCCTTCATGCCCAACTTATTCTAGCTCCACGATGTTCACGTTGGACAATTGCATCTGCAATAACTTACAAGCTGGTGGTTCTGTGCATATATCGCCAGACACAGCATACGAAATCCCTCTTCTTATGCGATTCTGTTTTTCTTATTCTCTTCACATAAGTATCTTTGTGTGGTTTGGCGACGCAATAAAACAGCAACAACTAATGGTGTTGAATAGTCTCACTTATGTAGAACTTTAACAAAATATCCAACTTCACTGCTAAAAGTACAGGTCAGAAGTTTTATGGTTTATTTATTGATGCGCACTGATGTATGTGTCAGTGTGGTTATTGATTTTGTTGTCTTACTTCACAAAGTCCATTGAAGTGTTCTGTATAAACCCCCAGACTACAGCATGTATCCAATAAGACGCAGTGAAATATGTTCGAGAGATGAACTGCGCAAAAACTGCTTCTGACGTCCCAATCTGTTAGAGGATATTTTGACTTACATTCATTTACTGGTTCTTTGTTGTTTTCCACATTTTTACATTGACTTGGAAGTTGAACCCTAAATTCTGTCATAAAATAAACAACACTGTCTTCCGCATGTACGCCGGGTGTTTTGACGCATCATTATCAACACACCGAGACCAGATCCCGTCACAATAAGACTGACGCAGTGTGGCGGCTTGCGCATTTCGATTACCTGTTAGGCTCAACCGAACGGTGTGACGATCACACCAACAGTCACCCATGTCAGGCAGGCCTTTAGGTAGAAGCTTGACAAACCACAGTTTTCTGATGCTCTGGGTTGACGGCTGGAGGAAAAATAGCATCTTTTTCCACAAAAAATACTACTGCTGCCACCCGCCTGTTACTCTGTGGTACAGGCTTTTGAGCCAAAGGCTTTGGTTAAAAACCCTGTCGTTCTGTTTAGGTCTGGGCGTCCTGACAGTATTTCAGTCCACATACAACCATGACGTTTATTGTTTATTCCAGCTCCTGAAGTGGATATGCGTCTTTGAGAGGAAGCCGCATCTGCTCCTTGTCTTCGGCAACACGTACCAAACAGACTGCGATCAGACAGATAGCGTTTACGAGATCAGATCCAACAATTGTAATGACAGCTACATGGGAGAGATAAACAAACGATTGAAGGTACGATTTGCTAAACACAAGAGACACGCGGTTTCTTCCCAAAGACGCATATCAACTTCAGAAGCAAAAGAACGATTCGGCCATTGCACTACATGCAGTCAGAGAATCACAATGTATTTTTTGATCAAGTTTGAGTAACTCACAAGGATCTCTCTTCCCATGCGGAACCGTGCTGTGCTGAAGCTCTCACCATTTACACACAAAACGACTGCGTTGATCGCAATGAAAGCAAATCCCTGTCTGCCGTGTGGCGTGGATGGATAAACAACACCAGACACAGACGCATCTTGTCAACATCAGTCTCACTCACATTTAACGGGCAAAGGATTCGACCAACCAATTCAGACGCATCGTAGATTGTCTTAACCACGGCAATTTCCACGTGACTTCTGTTCCTGTGTTAGTGTGATTTTGATTACAACAGTCCTGAGGAAGGCCATCCTAGGTGATTGAGGCGCAGAGCATTACGACTTGCTCGTGGCATTGTGTTATTTTCAATCGATTTGCGAGTAGCATGCTAAACACGACGCCCAAACTGTTTGACTTCATTTGTACTAAATTTGGTGCGGGTATCTTATGGTTGGTTTCCTTCATATGCCATCCCACGCTCATATATGATTGGAGGTTTTGGCAAGCGGTATTCTGCGTCATCTGACATAGTGGGTGTTTGTCTTTGTGTGTGTATTCCATAATCCATGAACGATCATTCAGTAGCGGTATTCTGATGGTGAGTTGGTGGATCCATTTCTCTCTCCATTCATTGGTTTGATGACCATGTGTGTGTGTTTGTGTTTATCATTGTGCGATTGTTTCGGTTTGTTTTGGCAACTGGCCAATTCGTTGTTATCATTGTTTATGGAACATATTAAAGTACCGTTCTGGTTGTATTGTATGCCTTGGTACATCTATTTATTTCCACTAGTGACCCAATCTTGGATTGGCCGAAATATTACTTTCCTTTTTTCTCTCTAGTCGCTCTTACTGTTGTCACCTGAGCATGGTTAGATAGTGGTAAGTGAGTCAAGGCAGTACGTTCAATTTTCAACGACCACCACCTTTTCTGGTTATTACTGAGCGCCATGTTGTTAGTCTTGTTGCGTTATTTCGCAGCCAGTTAATCTGTTTCTCTGTTTTTCAGTCTCATTTCTGAACTTTATCGCTCAAGTTTAAGCCAATCTATAATTTACATCTAAAACCAGCTACATTATTCAACAAACTGAAGATGAAATCCATTATAACGTTTGGTAAGATTTCGCAGTTCTCTGGAAGTCGGTTGAATCAAGCGAACAAAAGACCTTATCATAATCGATCTCTGGTATTTATTGGGGACGGAAGTTAGCACACACTAATCGTCGGCAATCTAAATAGCTTGACGAACGCTCATGTGCGTGTGGACACAGGTTGACTGAGGTAGATGAAACACTGCAACACTTTTCGTAGTAGGATATCTGGAAGATCAATTCCATGGCCATATTGTACACTTTGTTCTGGTGAAGTAGCAAACTACTTGTCACTTTCCGTCACACCTAAGTAGACTATCTCGTGTTTCTTTGGTTTCTTGGAGCGTGCTAAAGAAGATTTAATGAAGATCAGTCGACTACCATTGCAACAACAGTGTGACTAAGACTTGATTGTATGCACGACATACTACTCATTGTCCATTATCAGCTCTTCCGAGGGACTACTTTGTGCATTTACACCGGACTTTGGTAAGATCATTACCAACACCGCCCGTCTAGACATGACTGAAATATGTAAGCATGCAACTGCACTTATAGTTTTGTTGTCTAAAAGCTTTGTTTGTTTTCGATTGTATACTAAGTGAACTAATTTTTCATCATCGCATAATGTTCAACGGAATGTTTACATATTCCATTGGCCAGTACAGTTGAGTTTAGGACCATATCATATATTGGCTTAATGTAAAGCGACGCGGCTTAGAAACGGGACAACGAAATTTAACAATATTACCCACCATTTATCATTTATACAGCAAGACGAGAAAGCCTACTTTAATTTTTACTTTCTCTGGATCAGTACATGTTATTACTATATCCTTATGGTGTGCTCAGTTGTGCCCGGTTTTGAAATTCCATACCCTGAAATATCTTACACAGGAAATAGGGGGTGGTATGCTATATTCCCCGCATGTTGGGCCGTTGTCATCAAGTGGAAGCTTCACAAGAAGATGAAGGTGTCTGGTTGCACATTCTTGAATGCGTACAATCCCGAGATCTATCGTATCCTAATTTTTATGGGCTGGTATTTCAGATTCATGCGGAACTAGAGTTAATTTCGTCGTTGTTGAACTATTGCTGACCATCCATGACTCCGTAACGTTTTTTGATCCACCGGCTCTCTATTAGTGTCAGTTATCAGTTAGACACGTCTTCCGCAGTTGGTTCTTTTGTCTATTTCAGGTCAAAACCGACCTAAAGGCAACTGAAGAAGAGATGACACAAGTACGCGCTGCTCTTGCGGAAGCGACGGCTGCAGTTATTGCTGCTGGGACTAGGACCGAGGTCAGTTTTTAATGTACTTGTAATCGTCAGTGGAATAGAGACCCGTTAATTTTTGTGTGCTTCCTTGTTATGTGTTCCATTAAATTTGTCCGGTTTCTTTTCTCGGCACTTTGGTGACCATTGAATTCCAGCCTTCTTGTCTTTCACTGTTAGTGTATGTCTACCTCTACTCATGTTTAGAAGCTTGCTTTCATAACAATTTCGCTGAAATTCGCCGCATTATCAAGGCATACCTAAACTGATGTACTTTTTCTGACTTGTATTTATGTACAAACTCTGTTCCATAGTCCATACACTTGCGTGCTTCATTCTAATTAGTTCTTTCTCGTTTTCAACCACTGTGTTTAGACTCCACCGTCTGTGGCGGACCTGGAATCCGAGATCAAACGAGACTCATCTGGCGTGCTTTCCCCTAGGTCAGAGGAAACCAAAGCCCCATCACGATATCCCACAAACAGCATTGGATTGACCGGTTGTCCCAGTTGTCATGCGTCCGGGTCCGTTGAAAGCACAATTGAAATGAAATACCCTATGAAAACGGTCAGTCCTCCGTATGTTGCATATTTGTTATTTTAATTCCAACTTGTTTTTTGGACCAGTTTATGTGACCGGTTTTTTTGGTATTTATTCCGTGTTGTTCTCATGTGTAGACAAAAGTAAGGTTACGAGCACATGAACACGCGTCATGCAAACATTCACACATTTGTTGTCGGTACGTATTCGCTTTTTGCCCTAACAGATCCCAAACGTGTTTTGCTGTCTAAATTGTTGTACTACATATCGTGGTTCGTAGAGTCATTCCTTCAGTCGAATTTGTAGTCATCACTTATCGACCTTCCTGTGAGAGATTAGATCCAGAATCCTGTTTGTTGGTATCGATAGCTTGATAATATTTATTTTGCACATCTGGTCTCGCACGACAGCTGACATTAAACGTAGAACTCCACACGTGTTTATCGTACGGTACGTGAACTAAAAATCTTTGCGGAACATTTTAAAAAAATCAGAATTTGTTTTGCCAGCGAAAGAAGCCTTTTTTCCGTTAATATAATTTCCTACATCGTGCGGGTTCTGTTACTTTTCAGGAACAGGTCGTTGATAATTCGCCTTCTATTCAGGCTGGTCATGCAGGCTCTGATGAGGTGATTCGTGAATTAAAGGAACAGCTCAAGTAAGCTTTTTGTGCGCTGTCGAGACATGCTTTCAGAAACTACTCTGTAGATGATCATCCTGATAGTTTCGCCTTCTAACTCCCGCGCCTAGCTGATTATGTGCTATCGATAAACATGCAATCACTGCAAGACTGATCCATTTGAGCGTATTTCGATCGTTTTCAAAGACTGCCGTTGGTTTATGTTGTCCCCCTAAGCTGAAAACATCCGGCATAGACGCTCCGCTGTCTTGGGTGGCAGAATCTCTGCACCCGATATCAACAAACCAAATTTGCGGTTTGTCACAAGGTTAGGACGCTACCACCCACGCACCATTTTCCGCGGCTTTCCCTGTTCAAGTTCAGATGACCTGACAGTACCTAGCTCTCCACGTTCGACCTGGTTTTTTCGCATGGCAGCGGTAGTATAAAAAGTAAAAACTTCTTCGCGACACTGTCGTCTCACGTAATGTTCGTTTTGTGTTTTACGTCTGCCAAATAAAATAGGTCACGCGACAACTTTTGTTTGTGCAACGTCGGTTTCTATGTTCTCTATAGCTTCATCATCGTCACTACCGTTTCGTTTTAGGCTATGTTCGGTTGCATTCTTGTGGACAACCTGCTCTCGCACACAGTCTATTCTATAATGAAGCTGCATCAGTTTTTTGCCACTCAACCTATTTGCTTCCCTTCATAACTCTATATTGACGGCATTTAAATAGAAATCGTGGTTTCGAACCTCGAACCTGTTTTGTCTCTAATTCGGTGGCTACTTATATGATACTACAAGCTATGAGGAGTATACAAGAAGAAAAATGGTGTCACAAGGTAAGAAACAGAAATGTCAAAATTGGATTCATTAGAGCTGACAGTGATAATATGTATACATGCAAACTTTCGACAATGGCACTGTCATTTCGATTGGCGATTTGTGTAATCACAGTCCTCCAATCTGAAGAGCTACATCTACTGTTTACTCAGTGGAACACCGAGGATCTCCATAGTTCGTGGTCTCGTCCTTGCCTGTTCACCAACCTTTAATTATCTGTATGGTAAGCGCTTGGTGGGGTAATCACTCAGTGGGCGTAGAGGGTACCCAGCTCTGTTGCCACAAGTTTTACGTTTGTACCGTTCGCCAGTTCATCACGTTTTCCGAGTATTCCGACATATGCGCTGTCAAGTGGCTGCGTTATTCACTTGATTTGAGTTAGTTGCCTTAAATGGTCAAACCCGGATTTTTTTTACGTTTTCGTTGCGAATAGGACATGAGGCAAACGGGTGGCATATATGCATGGTGTAGCTTTTCCTTCGACAAATCCTGAGACTTCTCAGACACCACACAGCGAATTCTGATGGAGACTACACTTGCTGTTGCTACTCTTACTGATATCTACATTGTTGTAACTGACTGTTATCTAAGTTAGCGAGCTGAACTCAGGTTAACTGTCTACAATAAAGGACGTGTGAATGAGAATGCGTGTCTTGAAGTAGTACTTTGAAGGTATAACTCGTATACTACATAAGCCAGCCCAGTCATTCAGTTTACTAGCGTAGTTGACAGCCTTCGACTGAGGTTCTAGGAAGAACAATATCATCTACGTGCCTCATTGTTGATCGGTTTATCACATCAAGCTCATCTTCTAGAATGTTGCACGTGACAGCGTTTTATAGGATTTTAGATCCGGACATCCCTAATGCACACCATCCAAGGTATTAAGCACTGGAGGCACTTAGCCATAAGTATATCAGATTGTAACAGTCACGGTTTGTCGTGAGTATGTCAGGCTGATTATTCATTTTTGACTTCATCACATTTGTCAGTCGAAACGCAACTATGATACCAATCACCATAACTTCGACAATGAGTTGATGGATGAAAGCGGTGTGATTTTGATCCGGCGGCTACACTCGTCTTAGTACGATCGATAAGTACGACAGGTAGCCTCAACACTTATTGAGAAAACAATTGATCTGGCGCCTTGCTCAGCTTAAAGTCACCACCTACTGTGTATTAAGGAATAATCAGTTGTTTTCTCAAGTATTATAGGTTTGATGCCTCACAGTAGCATTTCTTTCCAATCACTTGTATGCACCACAGGTCAATGGATCTGTCCGCCTTCACAATATATTCTTAACAAGCAGTGATAGTAACACCTTTCGATTTAAACCTAACTGGTTTCTTTATACCACAACCATTGGTAAACAAGTGAAATATGAGCATAGAAGTTAGTTTTCCGAATGACGGTTATCTCAGCACACTAAGGTTCTGACCTGTTCTCGTCGAGAAACCAGCAACAGATCCGTAGTCTTGAGTTCGCACGCATGGTGTATTTCAAGAAAGCAAACTATCGACTCACACTGACACGTTGTGTTAACTTGTGTGCTGGTATTTACAGTTGTCAGTTACAGAGAACATCTTTGCTTTCCATTCGTCAGTTGTTGTTCATTGGTGCCGATCACTTAATCCGCTACAGTACTCCTTTTAAAAAGAAACACTTTTGTCCAAGAAACAGTTGTGAATGTGGATATGGAGCCCTTGAGTTCACATATTATTTGGCTTTTGCCTAGACCTGCGCCTCCTGCCAGTGTCTCACCCCACATGTATTCATACCGTTGATTAACAATTTACCCTTGATGGTGTGACGCTGATTAATTTGCTTTAGTTCTTCGCCATCATCTCAGATCTCTTTATAGCATACTTCATTTTCGAGGTTACTACTACTGCAGTGTATTGAACACTATTCATAAGACTTCTGCAGCAATCATAAACACATGACTATTTGGGAAAATTTAACCAAGCAGTATTTTCTTGTTGGCTGTGTTGCGCACGCCAATAGCATTTTATGAATGAGGGTGTTCTGCCCTCCAAAAGGTGGCGTTTCCCCTGATAAAACATCTTAGTTATCCCCGGATTGTTTCTTTTGTGACAAAAGCCGTGTTCCCAGAAACCGATATTTGGTCATTTCGCTTAGTTCCATCGTCCCCAGCGGCTCGGTGACAAGGACACTTACTCATTAATCAGACAATCACCCGTTTCAGCTATGGTTACCACGACCGCTCTGATCAGGGTTTGAGCAGTTTGACTGTGTCCAGCTCAAATGTTTCAGCACGTTAAATGTTAACAATTACACGGCGGTTTGAATGCTGAAAGTATAACCTCCCGTTTCCGTATGTCACATTCCCCAATGTAGATTGATTGCCTGACTGGCAGTATGATATTTCTTAAGGTGGTACTCAAGCTACACTACTTTTACCTTTGTTTCAATTACCACTCTGCCCATTGTTTATTCCAATGCCGTTTGCCATTTAATTTGCTTCAGGCGATCCCAGGAATCTCAGAAAGAAATGTCGGTGTTGTTAAACATGTACAAAGTCATTCCTAAGGATCAGCGTGACAAAGCTGCTTTGTTACAATGCGAAGCGAAACTGCGTTCTGAGGTGGCCGATTTGAAGTGTGATCTTGAAAAATTGCAAACTAATCACACCGAAATGCAACAACAGAATGCTCGTCTGACACAACAGCTTCAACTTTTGCAACAACAACTACAACAGCGGGTCACACGCGAGTCACCGTTTCCCAAAGCTTCTCCAGTCGAGCGTACACCACCGATACAGGGTGCTGCTTTTCCTCCGGATCGTACCACCATGGGCTTGGTCACAGCTTCGCCGTCTGCCAGTTCTCAAAAACCTGGACTCTTCTCTCCGGATGACCAGAAACCAGTTTCTGGTCGCACACCACCCCAGGCGAATTCCGTAATCAACCCCGTGACCATTCCTGGTACGTGTGGTGTAATCACAATCCAACTTTTTCACAACATGCTGAGGTATCGGTACTTTTTTCCTAGTCGGTACACATCGATTTCATTGGTAACCAATCGTCATCAGCAATATGTCGGTGATTGTTACTTGTATTTAGCCATCATACAACTGCAAAGCAAGTTTTACGCTAAGGCAGTGTGAGGGGACAGAACTTTATTTATATGGCGCTTATGTCTGAACTCAAATGTTAACCATCAAGATGACTAAATTTTACAAAATACAACAAATTTGTCAAAGCTAGTACGACAGCTTCCTCATAGTTTTCACTGACCTGTTTCATTGATTCTTCTTTGCTCATGAGACTAACGCCATCTATTTCAACTAGCCTGCTTTCAATGACCTTTTCTGTATGTCAAGTTTTCTGTCCGTCTTCTCCCGGTTAGCTCCATTGCTTTGGTAAATGGCTCGGTGCAACAGTAGATCTTTGATTAACATTCTTAGCACAAAGTCTGTGCATCTTTGTAAAGCAGGCAAATGGACATGTCTACTGAAATGACTGTACAGTCACTCTGGCCAGTGTGTTTCTCATCTTTGCACGTTCTCGCGCTCGCCTAATCTCAAGATATACTTTTCACATTCACATCCTGCTTGTTTTTGGTGGGCTGTTAGGTATATCCGACTGCTGTCCAGCCTCACATTTACCTGTGTGTCTGGATGACACTTTCACTTCCGTTTCACTGTGCGTTTCGATAATGGCCCGTATCATTGGCAAAAAGACCCGGACTGCATGATAACTGCACGTCCACACTGTCCAAGCGCCCGCGATCGTCACGCAACGATCGGTATCTCAGACGGACATGATTGATTCTCTCCTCCCATGCGACAGCTTGTTGATCAATCGATCGGCCAGCGCACTGTGTTTGTGTGTGTACGTTTTCATATCGTCTTTTTTCGAGATTTCTTTTTGATAACTGCATACGACCGTCGAACTACACTGTGTGTAGTCAGTTCGTACTGCTGGTTACTCTTCACGGCTACGATGTTGCAGAATTGGTTGCCAATTCTTTTCGCTAACTTCCTTGTGTCAACTGTTATGTTCACAGGACTTCGACTAGAACTTCAAATTACACGCCGCCGGCGTCAGTCGTTAGAGGGACATTTGGAATTGTATCAACATCGGCTGTTAGCTGCGCAGCAACAAGAAGAAGTACTACTCAAAGAAATGGAAGTAAGCGCGATCTAGATAATCCATTATGCACATGATTTTGTTCAATATTACTTTCGATAACCATCCTGATTGACGAACACACTGTGCACTGCACTACATTGCGTAGTTCGCCAGTTTTAATTGCAATCTCTCTCGCAAATGAGTCAGTTTAAAGCTTTTTGTGTGTATGGTGTGTGAGGGTGCGCATATCATTGTATATTTTAAGTAGCTTTTATCCGAGAAGGTTCTGTCGTTAATGCCATTTTTGGTCGTGTATTTTTTAACCCCGCGAATCATGTTCACTTTTGTTTGACACTGTTTTAGAATATTTTCATAAAACTTCATCTACTTCTGTATGTGTGAACGTTTACCTGTCCGTCCTTGCTTTGTGTGTATGTGTTTGCACGTGCTGTACTTCACAAAAACTACTCTGCCTCAAAACCGTAATAAAGTTTTTTCATTGACATTCCAACGATCTTTCTTGTTTTTCGAGCAAAAGGGATATGTTGTTTTAGGATTAGCTTTACTGTTTCATTTTGTAGGTTCGTCTTTTCAAATACCTAGTCCCGTAGTAGAGCAAATGACACGTATTGATCAGCATGCATGTATAGTAACACAGTAACACAAGTATGATGAAAAAAACAATATGCAAATTCAGAATAAGAATCACAGAGTGAGAAGATTAAGGATGAAAAAAACAACCACTTTAAGGTGCACAGTGGCATCGAGTCTCAGTAGACATATTTTCTGTACATAGTAAAGGTGTGTGGCACTACTACTGTTCGTACACTTGCGAACTGCTGGATTTCTGCGTAACCACTCGAACCTCTTGGCGCTCTCTGGAATACCGCGTTTGGCAGCACAAGACTGCTCCGTTGAAATTTCGGAAATATCTGAGATAGGGCAACAGTGCCTAGTGGACACAACGCGCCATTGAGACGAAAAAAGTCGTATCAACCGGGAACTCTAGAAAGTTCTTCTCATCCGAACAGCGGAAAACCAAGTGCAAGAGAAACCATCTGAGGCCAATAGTGAGTTTATTCTTGACCTGTAGTGACACCTATAACGCTCTGGGGGGAGGTCACTTTTAATAGCAATTGAACAGACCACTCGCTGTTTTTTTATCCACACGTTTCCATGCACCTCGTGTACTCTGTTAACGTTTATACACCCTCGGGAGCAGCGGTGTTGAGCTTGCTCTCTTCCTTGATAGTAAACCGTTGAAATTAACCGAGAAAGTCATGTACTTTGTGAACTGTATCAACGCCAGTGAAATGTTTAATGTGGTCACAAATAGTATAGTTAATATTCGGGTAGCGTCTGCCAACTTACGCTATTTATGGCGTCAACATAATCTCACTCTTTCAGGGCCCAGTTTTATTGTTCGATTTTAAAACGTGGCTCATCTACGTAGACTACTGGTGTCTCGGAAACATATGTGCAGTAGAAACACTATATCAGCAACGATGCAGTTAACAAACCCGTTTTTTTGTTTGATAAACTTCCGATCCCTGAGAACAATGATCTCGTCTCACAGGCTTTGCTGACATGAGCACGTCATACGATTCTCGTCACTTGACACGTCGTGCTATGTTTGTTAAGGCTGGAGGCAGCAGTCTGGTGACCAGCGTGTGACTTGGGTTCAGGGTATGAAAGCACTGTCATTAAAACTTGCTCAGTAGGGCCTTCCTGACTACAGCTCAAACGACAATAAACCTCTTATTTGAGAGCGTTGTCCACCATGTCAAAAAATAAAAGTCAATGATACCCGTTTTACGAATCTACTTTTCTGTTGATTTATTTTGCTCAATGTTCTTCTCCCCCACTCCACCGTACGACTCCCTCATATTTTCTTTTTCTCTATATTAATCCTCCATTTCTACTTACTCATTTCGCACTTCTTTTTCTCATGATTTGTTGTAGCACGTTTGCCGCCTTATATCACTTCAAGCATGTGAATATAGACGCAAAATGAAATGTCTGTTATTCTGGGCTTCGTTGCATGAAACAGTTATAATCTTCGATTACTGGTTATGCGACCCGACAACTGCATTGTCGGATGTGGTGACTCATATCCGGTTCTCGGATAACCTTGACTTACTTTAATTCAGCACATGGACCTCAAGTATCATATCAACATGAGTGACGTGTAATTTGTTGCAATCACTTCGCGCGCACAATTTTTTGAAGAATAGCCGAACAAAATTCAGCTTGCAGCTGAGAGATTTGTGCAGTTTACATAATGACATCCCTTCGGTATCTTGTGAATCGCCACAGTGATAATCATTTACGTCAGGAGCTAAAGGTTAGGTGGACCTCTTCTGTTGTATGTCGGATGATGTCAATAAGAAGATGTCGCTAAGTAGCGTTAGGTCCCAACACAATTTGTACTGTTTATGTTGACACGATTGAGTGTAGTGGAAGGTTGTTATCGACCAACGAGCGATTAAGCTTATACACTGTAGACTAGTTACTTTCTAGCTGTCCATGCCGAAGTGATTGGTTAACTTAATGGATTTCATATAGATTGAACATCACCCACAATTGATCGCAGCTGTCGCATTCTCAGACTTTCCAGTCGGCCCATTTCGAAAATGGATTTCATTCAGAGCCGTCGATTAAATTACTCGACCCACATGGCAGCGGAGAGGTGCACTGTTTACAGTCCAGTGGGAACCGGATATACGTGTGCCAGTTCGCATATCTTTTTGGTAAGGTCTAGCCACCCAATGTCCAATGCACCCTGCGTTAGGTTGTAATGACAATCCAACGGTTAGGATACGTTTTAGACTGAAGAGCGGATCTTACTAAGTCCACTGATAAATAAATCCATTACCTACTCGATTGTTCCTACATCTACTTCAGTGTGATGAGAGCGAATGTCGAATCATGCGTCCTTCGGACAGAATCCGGTCATTTGGGGCATCTTGTGAGGTTGTTCGAGATTCTGATTGTCACATGGTTCACTCTCCTTTGAAATGACTGCGGTGACCAACAAATCGATTGGTGTCCTCTCTGTTGAACGATCTGAACTCAACTTTCCGCTTCTTTAAATGATTGCCCCCTCACTTTAGTGGATATAACGTTCTTGCCATAAGAAGCCGGTTATTAGGATTTCTTCTGCAGTAACTCTCTGAAACACATACTGTTTGGACAATCACAACGAGACCGGACCCTGACGCAATGTGACGGCTTGCACATCCCGATTACTTTTTGGGCTCATTTGAACGGTGTGATAATCACATCGACAGAGTCACTCATACCAGGCAAGCCAGTAAGGGGAAGTCCGACAAACCATAGTCTCTTAGTCCTCCAGGTTGAAGATTGGAGGAAAATTGGCATCTTTTTTCGGAGAAAGTACCAGATTTTATACTCTGGTACCCACCCGCTGCCTTCCGATACGGGCTTCAAATGAGAACTCGAATCGTTTTATCTGGGTCTGAGCATCCTGACCACATTCTAGCCCACATACAACCATGTATACACACAACACCAATAATTCCATACTGCATTGGACGTATCGCAGTATAAATCAGGTCACTCCATCTGCTGCCTACAGCAGGGTGAATAGGCGAAAACCTGCTACTACTGACCTCTGTTTCACTGTCCTATCAAATTTAGGTATCAGGCCCCTCCCGACCCCAGTTCTAGCAATTACTCTGCACTTCTGTCAGCAGATGAAGCTAATCATAAAAACTTTATGCTGGTAAGTGCCATCGCTTACCATACATCCTCAGGCTTCCTTTGCTTAGACTTGGAATGCGAATCAATATGGGTGATTTCAACGTTTGCACTCCAAATCAGGTAAGTCAACAGACCACTCTCGTACTAACGTTGGACGCGTTGGATGTCGATGTCTGCTGCGTTTCAGAGACTAGATTCCACTGTCTGCCCGATACTAGTTACACACTTCGAGTGACCCCACGGCCGCTGTTACTGTTCGAGCTGGAGTTGATATAATTTTCAGCACTGCGGTCGCGGTCGCATTGATAGATTGGATTCCTGTTAACAGTAGACTGTACCGTCCGCTTGACAAGTTCTGTTAAGGCCAGCTCTAGACTCAAGACTTAGAAATTTATTCATTGTGTCTGCTTACGCTCCTGCTGACTATAGTGACGTCGACGTCAAACACGCATTTTACTTGTATCTGGCTGCTCTGCTTCGATCGACACATGGTTCCGATGTCATTCTTACCGAAAATGTGAACGCCTTAGTGAGGTCGTAGTGGCGGGTGGTTGTTATAGCTGTGCACTGAGCATAGGATATTTTCAGCCAGCACTAGTTTTAGGCATCGTGCGCGTCATTGTTATGCTTGACATCCTTCTCCGAATCAGACTTGGTTCGAGATAGAACATAACTGTCAGTTATAGGTGGCGGTGTTCCATTCCGAACTGTCGTTTTTACGGGAGTTCATACTTAGATTCAGATCATTAGTTGGTATGCTACCACTTTGTTTCAAAATTTGCTGATCAGCGACGACTGGCTGTTTGGGAGTATTCGAACTGTGATTGACAGATCTTAATCACTTTACATTGTGAAGATTGTTTACAACTTTGAAGGAGAAATACATCAAGATATTTTCACAGTTTGGAGAAAGGGAAAGCAGAACTCAATGTAGCCACATCGTGCCGAGTGCACATCAACGTGCAAAGTTGTTATAGTATATGTTGGCAAAGAACTCACTTAGCTGATTGCGTGAAGTGCTTGCCGTGCTAACACCGGTAGGAGCGAGATCAACGGACTAAATTTATGCAATGCGCTGGGCATCCTGGTTCATAAACTTTGTATTTGTTTATTATTTAAGCTCACACTCCTCTCCCGAACAATACGAAGGGTTCCATTCCAGATGTGTAGATAACACTCCGAAGTGTGACAAATTTGGAGTTTGTAGTCAAGAATGCTTGGTTTTCACACTGTGATGGTACAACTTGTAAACATTATTTATAATTTCATCATTGGGTTCCATCGCCAGTTTTGCTGGTGTTGAAGTGTGCACCCTGTTTGTATAAAGAATCTTCATCGAAGTTTACGTACTTTTTATGGAGAATGAGCATCCGTTTCTATGGTGATCCTGTCAGCTGAGCTCCTGCGGAAGTTTTGACCTCAGTACTTCACAACACACTGCCTTTGGGCTCTCCAATAGGCTGACCGCGAACCCTATGGGGATGCGAAAACTGCCCTCAGTTGCGGGTACTGTTTAACTTGGTTAGTTTTCATAACTTCGTTTCAATTGGATCGATTTCTGGAGTAGTGCAAATCTTTTCTATACAATGTATTAGCTTGCATTATATGCTCATCCAGATGCAGATAGACCCCAGACGCTGCAGGTTATGAAGCTATTATCTTACTGGGTAGATGACGTGGTAAGCCAACCTTTCTATCAGAGTTAAACCAGGAACACCTGCCTACTGCTGGGAGGTTTTTGGTACATAATTGTATATACCGTTACCTTGAGATTTTCATTCCAGTGGTGTAGTTTTCTCGATTTACCTCATTTTTGCATTCCATCTTTCAGTGCCTTTTCTGAGATTCGAGTTTTGATGTAACTTTGGTTCTTTTTGTTATTATTGCCTTCGCTATAGGTTACCGGTCAAGCTTTTGAGGATGTTCAGGAGCAGAATGTTCGTTTGGTTCGAACTCTCCGTGAAAAGGATGATGCTAATTTGAAGCTGATGACGGAGCGATTGAAAACGGCTCAACTGGCCCGTTTATTGAAGGAAGACAAGCACTTGCTGGAAGAGCAAATTCGATTGATGCAAGCGAAAATAGAAGCACTGAATCGAGCCGTGTTGAAACAAGAGGACAAAGTATGTGGAGTATGTTTCTGTAGGTGATTTCGACATGGATGTGTTATCTTACTAGTGATGTTCGTATCTGGTCTTTACTTTCCGCGTCCGATTCTATTCATCTGTATATTTCACGGATTTCCTAGTGTTGTTTTTGTCACCAAATTTTCCGTTACTATCTTTCTCTTCGCGTAAAACAATCCTCATTTCATTGATTGCGGGAAACCTCGTCGGCTAATCTGTTCAACACTTTATTTGTTATTACAGGAACGCCTTTTGCTCACTAATCTGGACACACTGGAGAAAGAATCTTCCGCCAGACAACAGGCACAAGAGGCTTATAAACGTAAAGCGATTGAGAGTCAGCAGGTGGCCGAGGATTTGCGTGTAACTGTGCAAAAATATCAAAGTCAACTGAAAGAGGCACAAATATCAGTTCAGGAGAAAGCATCCACTTTTGAACGTATCTCATTCCGAAATCAGCGGCTCCAGGTGAGCGGGCGTTGGTTTGCCAGCTAACAATTGCAATCAGTTCAAATTGTGTCAAGTTTCAGAATAACTATTTGTCCACGTTCGCTTGATCCTCATTATCTAGTTCCGTCTGTTGCCATACTGGAAACGGATGCATACTTGAATGTATGTATTGCACAAAGAAAGTAATTACAAGGCTTAGGGCAATGTGGTACCTAATAACTGGCGATCGGGTTCCTAGACAAATTTAACAATCAGACAACAGCAAGAGAACAACTGGTGGAATAGTGGTCAGTCTGTTTAATTCGTGAAAGATTTTTGGCTTTGGATGGATAGTAGCCACGGTGCAAACTTTCGCAAATACTTTTATCTAAACGTTAGCACTGTCTTAGTGTCCGAGTTAAAAAAAAAGTCGTCTTTCTACTACATTTCTCACATGACTGGCGTTCCTCATACTTTACAGAATGCCATATAACAGCTTCCCAGCAATAAGTACATCGTCCTGACACGGTTTTTGTATTCTTCCACCTTCCCAGTTGGCTGGGGACCAGTTTTTTGTGACTGCCGTTATTGTCGATTCAATCGATCTCTGATTGGCTCATTTTTTAACAAAAAAATTTCCCGCACTACTGCTGTTCCGTTCATCCGGTCTTATTCGCATGTTGTTAGATCAAATTACCAATGCCGCTTAAAATACGCACACTTATTATTCCAGGAGGAACTGATCAGTATTCGCCGCAAATACGAGCGTCTGAAAAAGATAGAACAATCACACAATGCAGATGAAGTGTTACTCGCGGAAATCCAAGATTACAAAGTGAGTCTGCGAGTTCCTATTTTTTATTTTCAAGATAATGTGAGCTTGTGTGAACTCATCGTTAGCTACACGGGTTGCCAGTCCTGTAGCCACCGGTTCGAATACCGATAAAATCGTTGGCTGCCGTCTAGGTCTGAACCATCTGAAGGTATCGCGAGACTTCGTCATTCTGTGAACCATTATATCTTAGTGCGCCTGAGGTTAAGCTTAAAATGTAACGTTAACCAACTTGAAACATTGATTTCCCGTTAACCACTTCATCGGAGCAGAAAGAAGACATATCTTGTGATATGTTTATTCATTTATTGATGAATTTACTCTCATCAGTCGCAATCGTAAAACATGCCAGTTATGTACATCATGCAAATAAGGACTAGACACGCCTACAAGCACACCAATTATTATGCAATCACGACCACGGCAACCCGATAGGTTGTCTCAACCACTTTTGTGCACACAACGTCTGCTGGTAAGTTTGGATGAGCATCGCTTCGCAGAAAGCTAACAACTTCGGGTTTCGATTGCGCAACAATATCTTGAATGAATTCAGTTGGTCAGCTTGGTGATCTGTTGCTATGAGGTGTTTAGCAATCGATGAGGTTATGTTTCTCGGATTTTAAGTTGCTTTTTTCACTTTTTAGCGCAATGTTTGCCTAATTTATCCCGTGTTACCTGCTTTGCTCTCGAAGACCATTAGCGTTTTCGGTGCAACTCTACATTGCGATTTGTTGAGTCACATAATCTAAACTCTGTTGGTTTGTCCTAACTCAAACAAAAGAAATGATTGCAATGCTGATGAGAACTGGTTACCCAACTTTTCGGTGTGGTCTGCTCATTTGGCATTCACCGACTTGCTATCTGATAGCAAGACCCCTCTGCCTGTGGTCTCTTAGACTTATTAGCTTTCACGGCTGTTGCTCAGATGCAACCATACCTCCCTCCTTTATCTTCACGTATGCACACTTTATATGTGCTTATTATGTCGCACATCTCTTCTTAAGCTCACCTTTTGTTTATATTTTCCACTCAGGAGCAACTGACCTGTCCGACATGCAAGACCAATCGAAAGGACGCCATATTGACAAAATGTTTTCATGTATTTTGTTTGAATTGTTTGAAAACGCGCTACGAGACTCGGAATCGCAAGTGTCCGAAATGCAACGCAACCTTTGGGGCGAACGACTATCATCGAATATACTTATCATGAATTTTTTCTAATGTCACTGTTGCGCAGCTGCTCTCTATTTTTCTCACTTAACCCCAAACAAAATTCTGTGGGTGTACATAATAATACCTGCTGTCTTCTGTTTACCAGAATCTTAGCGTCATATGTTGCGTTCACTTGTACATACATACCAGTACGTGTGATGTCGCTTGAGTAGGCTCCCTTTCTTTTTTCACTGTTTACCTGTTGACGTTATTCATTGTGTTCAGCTGTACATAGATTTTGGAATTTATATTCCTTTTTTTGTTAACACATGCTATGCATCATCAACATGAACTCAACTTGTCTGTCCGTTTTCAGTTGCCTCCCTTTTGTATAGTGCACACCTCATTGCCGGCAGTAGTTCGCGGGTGGTTTGCGCCGATGGTTAGTTGCGAAACAGTCGTGGAAAGTAAAAGCATGCCTTAGTTTAGAGATGAAACAATTAGGAGGGGTTTAGTTTATCTTACAAGGGTCCTGTATATAAAATCATATGTTCATCTCATCATCATGATAAAAGACAGCAATGCATCGGTGGTTTGTGCTTTTGCTTGATTGCCAGGATCTGGTAGAGAGAGACCTTAACTACTGAAAACTACTATACCTGTACCTAAACATCAAGATAACCACTCTCTGACCAAACAAACAACTGAACTATGATAAAGGTTAGGCATCATCCACAAGTCGATATCCTTTTCGGATTTCACTGACATCTCAACTTCGGTCTAGTGGACGTTGTTCCTCGCCGTTCTACATGATCCTCGGAGCGAGTTCAGGCAACCATGCAGGGGTTACAGAATGCTAACCCAACGTCTCCATATCGTGCAGATGTCCTGCCTCGTACGCTCTTGTCTTTTCTATTGAATATTCCGGAATTATAACCCTCTGTATGTTATATCCCAGTTGTCCCCAATGGCATAGCAACGATTTCTTCCTAGTTTCATGCATTTACCGCACACCATTCGGTCTCGGGATCGCTGCTAGGATGTTTTAGAAGTTCAGAAAACAAATTCGAGGACTGGCTTTTTCGTTCATCTTGACATTTTGCTCGTCACCCGCTGAAAGGCCTGTTATGAAACTACCGTTAACATAGTTGAATGTCTCCGACACTTCTCTCGATTTTCTAAGATACCACGTGAACGAAAACATTGTCCGGCTATTTCACAATATTATGAAAAGCTTGTCTATTTTTGGAATTTTTCGGTTATTGCCGCATTAGTCCTAGTTGTGGTATTTTGTTGCGGTTAACTGATTTGCTCCAGTGCAATACGAAAACATTCATTTTCGTCACATGGGCAGCCGTCTCTTCATTCGTAATGCGAGTGTTGGTAAACATTACATCACAGTCTTCTGCACACGTGTTTGCCAGACTTGTTCTGAAGAACTTGAACAAAAGAACTACCAAGCGATTTCTTTTGTTCAATCCTCGCGTTTACAGATACTTAGATGGCTGGGCCATGTTTCAAGGATGCCAGCTAGACGTCTGCCACACCGAGCACTACTGATGTTGCGGCCGACTGGCGTAAGATACGAATTGGACAGATGATGACCTGCTGTGGAGAAATGAAGTCATTCACCAAGAGGTTGGCCACTGTGGGTTTGGGTTCGTCTCTTGGACTGGGGACTTCACGATTCAAAGTCGGTGGCTAATAGGGCTTAGTGGTATGTTTGTTGTCGTTTGGCCGAGTTGTCTGTGAAGCAAATGCAGTTGATGACATGGGACAGTGAAAACCGTAAGGAAGCTGTTTTGCTAATGACGCTTAACTTTCACTTGCAGCCTGGTTGTTTGTTTGCAAGGTGTAGGCACCTTGATGTTGAATGTTGACGTAGCTACTTTTAGCGGCTAGGTCCCTTCTTTCTTCCCCCCTCCTGTACAGGGCTTGCCTTCTTTTTTCTTTTGTGGTTGTGTGGCAGTTAATCATTAGTGTGAACCACTGATTTATTGCTGTCTGTGGTGTTTCCCTGTAAACTTATACATCTCGATCTATGGTTGGCTCGGTTTATCGATGTATTTCGCCTCGAGCAGGCCTGTTGAGACACTTAATTGCCAACTGGGTGACGGTCAAAATCCATACTAAGACGTCACTTTGTTACTGATATTGTAAAACGTAAGTAAAAACAGGTTAAGAAGCGTCACTATTGAAATAAACGATTGACGTTCACGACCGTTGAAGATAACAACTATTGAACGAGACAGATTACAAGCCTTATTTTTGTGTTCGAATCTACTGTGTTCACTTATAAAGTGTTGTGTGCTCCATGCAATGATTTATTCTGACGGAATGTTCGAGAGAACCAGTGTTGCTTTGACGGTACAACGTGAGCGTGATGCCCATCGTCACTTCAGTTCGTGAAAATGGCTAACCTGTTGTCTGATCACCCTTGTCCTCATACATTCCGGGACAAACAATTATCTGTAGTTAATTGAACAGTAATCTGATGCCAGAATTGACTGGTGAACGTGCATCAACGTCGACATCGTAACTTGTGACTAAGCTTGTCATTTACAGATGCTTGACTATGTGCATACCTCATTCGATGTAATGGGCAAAACGTAGGTAAATGTGTTACGTTACACAAACCAGTTACTCTTTTTGGACATTCGGTATTCCGAATGGGTGTTCAGAAAATTCCCTCTTTGAACTGGAACTCGGTAGTTGGCACACCATGTCCCACCACTCGCAATTGCTATCTGTGCCCATGGGGATGTGTGGTATTGAATATTTGCCAGGTACTGCGGTGTTAGAAGTCAACCCGGACGTTTAGGGTCTCATGCACAAAAGTGATTACCATGAGTTTTTCGACCGGTGAATGCTATCCAGATCAAATGCAGTTGTCACATCGGTTGGTCAGTAGCTGTTAATCCTCGGTTGGACCTTAAAATCCTCAACAGAGTTGAGGTCACCAACTCGTATCTGCTCAAATTGTGATGGTATTCTGTTTCCCCGGATTCTGTCCATAGGTATTGTGTGAACCGACAGCTGGTCACTGTTGTCATGGCTCACTTCGCTCATCGTTGTCGCGACAGCATGCAATTGGCTCGGTATCGTAGATATGCCTCACGTTTTGGTCTGCGGCGATCTATCATATTGAGGCTCTATTCTACGTACCCCAACAATTATGCAGGGCAAAAGGTATCCCTTTTGCCGGCAAAACCGTGTTGGTCGAGGTAATTGTCTGCGAGAAGTGGCGCCATTAACAACTCAGTCGTTTCAAAGGAGCTGCGCTTTGTTTAACAAACAGTTGGTTGTGAAGTGTGATCGTACTGTCGAATCGACGTAGGGAGTATAAAAGTAAGTCCACTTTCGAAGCAAAAATTAATCAGAACGGTTTGATGCGTAGAACAGCACAGATCCGACAAGCACGGTTTTGTGTAACATCAGCTGTGGGAAACATTTCGCCAACTTGGACCCGGCTAACTGTTATCCGAAGACTGGAAACGGCTTTTAACTAGAAATACACATTGGTCTGTCTGGCTGCGACCGTCTCTCATTTAGTATCAGGACAGCCCCGGCACTTACTTCTCGTCAGTTGCACTAAGCACGTTATGGTTCATCGCAAATGCGGAACTTGTCTAGAGTTGAATGCAGTTCTTCTGAGTGTCTTAAAAATCGTGTTCACCAAATGTGATGCACGTACGAATAACCTTGTTTAACATTTCGATCGATTTAATACCCTCCATCAACCCAGTCACTTGCTGCAAAGACTGTCGGCCTGCATTAATTCGGCAAGTTATATCAAACGTGTTTGGCTATCGAAAGAGCATCTTAGCTCTTTCCCATGCACTTGTCTCGAAGAGACAATTCTGTATCGTTCTGATAACGTCATATTGTTCGGTTGCCGTGTAGGTCCTTCATATAACCCAAAATAAACTGGAGATCTTTGTTCTCTTGAAACACCTCTGGTTCTGACTTACCGCTACCTAACGGCATCTCAGGCCGATAATGTAGTTAAACACTCCTTTGGGAATTCCCCTCTGTTGCACACTGTGAGTTCGAGGCTCTGTTGTGGATTGACACAACAAACGAAACCCTTTTTCCTCAACACTTAGAACATCATGATCTGGTGTGATTGTTTTAACCTGATGGTTCCATTCATATTTCGCATTCTTCAATGGTTCCTTTGCTCTTTTGATTAACACTTGAGAACTCATGCCATTTCGTGTCTGGAACTCGAAAACCAATTTTTACTAGGGTATTCTGACATTGAGCTATGCTACACTTCATTCGGTCTTCCCTCTGTGCATCTCGAAAGCTGGACGTCTTGTGTGCGTACTCTGGACACTCGTTCACCTGTTCATTTGTTTCATAGAATGTGAACTGTCTGATTAATCCATCCTTTTCCAGCTGCATTGCCTCTGCTACAAAATTCGTTTTTCCTCCTCAGTGTAGATAACACCCTGTTGACCGATAAGCAAGCCTTCTCAATGTTTTGCCTGTCGTACTTTCTTCAAATTAAGGCAACTGTCTGAGGGACATAAGTCTCGTCTTCTGCGTCTTATTGATTTAACTCCCATGTGTCAAGTTCGGTGTTCTCTATACTTGTAACTGAACATTTTTGGTCTTTCAGTCCGAAAGTCCTGATCGAACACATAGTGGGTGGAGTCGGTGTCACTCAAGACTGATTTCCTCGTGGGTAATGTGTCGGGATCGCTTTTGCGCTGATAGGCAAGAATTACGAAATGAATTGGTTGAATACATTGAAGTCAAATTGCTATGTACTCCATGCTACAGGCAATTTAATAAACTGGGTCAAACTAGGTACACAATCCACAACTGGTCTATAGGTTGAAATGCAAAAGCGTGACTGAAGTACCACTTATCCAAAATGCATGAAATATTGACGTAAACTGTGTGGGTCAATTTGGACTGTCTTCGGAAAAATCAGATTAGCCATCTTGCGGAGTTTGAATTTCAGTTTTTGAAGTATGAACGGAGTTGATGGATGTTTGATCTATCTAGGGGAGAGTAGAATCAAATATGACCAGAATTGTGACCGGATCCAACGGTGCTCTGTGTAGAGTCCTAAATTCCTAAACAGGAAATTGTCTTTCTAGTAAGGTTTTCCTTTTTGGTAGGCCTCTTTACGGGATACTGCTATGGTTCATCAGTCAAGTTAAATTGTGCGTTATAATTGCACAGATGAGATGAATGTTTACGTGCAATCGACGGCATCTGTACTACTGCATATGGTATTGTCACAAATAATAAATGGTTTCCTTCGATAGGGTTTCAGTAAACAAAAGCAGTTTGATGAAAAAAGTTAAATTGACATCTACGATTGCGTCCACAAACTCAGGAGAATCACACAAGCTGGTCTCGAAGGGGCTATCGTCTGATTTGATCCCAGATTATTTGTCGCCTATTCAATCTTACTGCAAATTTCATTTCCCACATTGACTGAAATGTCGGTAAACTGTAACACTTTGGAATTGAAGTGTAGATCAGTCAATTATCAAACAGTATGGTGAATTTGATACCGTGTTTTTTCTCATATTTGGGTGTTTTTCTGTCTTTCAATACTCTTGTTGTTATCTTCTAATGCAGTCCACGTTTTATCTCTGTGGTCTGTACTGAGAAGTAAAGTATTTTCGTTCGTTCTCAAATTTCCTACTACCAACAACTGCTCCGCCTCCAAAGGTTGTTTGGTGACAGAACAACGGATCGGACATTGTTGACTTATGCACAATTCAGTTTGCTTCGTATTTAGAGCCTAAGGAGAATCAAGACCACCTAAACAATCACATACATTCCCCATTCATACATCTAATTCCGGTTACGCTGTGAGAAACAAAACTGGTGACCTAGCTACAGTATTCCACTCTGATTCAGTTAATGTGAATTGTAAATATACTCTCCTGGATTCCTTTGATACTCGGAAACTGAATTCGTTTAATTGATCTCCTCAATTTATATGACTTGTCATTCTCGTTGGAAGTAAACCTCGAAGTTAATGCGTTCTCCTACGTGTCTTGCTGTTCTGTGTGTTCGCACAATTCTGCTTACAGGACCCGCTGAAAACAGCTAAATGATAGCTTCGCATTAATCTTCATAATCCACGGAAAGCCGAGCAGCTTCCCTAACAGCCATGTCTTTCCTGTCGACGTCTGCTCTCCTGCGTTTTCCAGATGGTCACCGGTACATTCCACAGAGTTACCTAAACACATAAGTATAAAAACATTGAATAGAAATGAATCAAACTTTACTCATCACTACAACTCCAAACCGTGAAACATAAGTAACCTAGAAATCTTCATATGAGATGTTTCCGCTACCGCTCAGACTTGAACGATATCGTTCCATTCTCGCGGGACTTCGTAATGTTCAAGTTAGACACGAACGAAAACTGACCAGAAACTGTTAGCACTAGTTGGTTGACTCGGACCTCTCATTGGCGATTCACTCTACTTTCGCTTGTGTTCTAACCGGACCTCCGCTCGCACAATGTGTGGTCGGTTGTAACTACGTTTCCTTTGCTCGATACTATCCATTCATCCGGTCACAATTTCATTCAAAGGGGCACTGTTCCATGGAGCTCAGCATACTAACTGTAAAAGACCAACATTTGACGTTCAATTTGGAGGTGAAACGCAAACTGAAGAAACACGGTTTAACTGCAAGAAGTTAAGTAGAAGGGTACGCTTGTGGAACCTCGATGGTAAACACTAGTGAGGGTGTGGACATTTACGCAGTGCAGGGTTGTGGCGGTGTACTTCATGAGTCGTTCCTTCTTGATTCACAAAGAATTACCGCAGGAACATTTACTTCCAATACTGTTCATCAGTAGTAAGAAAATATATCAAAGCTATCAGGCTATTCAACACGTATCCCACTCAGCTTTACAACAAACACATTGTCTTTTTCGAACCTAATTTGGGCAGGTTGTTTTATAATCCTCGTGGCCAACGAGAACTATATGTGGTTAGTGCAAGAATTTACCCTATACGAAACACGAGTACGTACTGCGGAAGAAAACGATACCCAAAACCTCAGAAGAACACAAAACTTCGACCTCCCATCTTGAAATTACTTACTCTCAAACTAAATGTGTATATATAGGTTTTGACTGACCTTGAGGAATCCCGCCTTGACTGATACGGTAAGAGTGGAATCCAATCAGAAGACAGTAGAGAAACGTGCCAGAAATGAGATCCAGCACGTTATACTACGAAAAAGTGGAGTTCAAAATCGCAGAAATGATTTTCAAAAAGATAACAAGAAAAATTATTCCAGGAAAATTGCGTGTTCCCAGACATTTACTGCTTGAGAGGACATTCGTCCGTATCACTTGGTCTGAGGGTTCAGCTGAATAAGGCATGGAGGGTGGCTGATGTGGTCGGTTCAGTTATTAGGCCAGATGCTGGTTACGATCTCAATATCAGACGACGAAACTGTGCTAGCTGTTATATCCGGAATGGGAAGTGTGTCCAACGAGATAGTTAGCGAAAGCGAGCGCCGGCTCTGTTGATGTTGTGTTCGGGTGACGCGGACCCGACCGGTTGTGGTGACATTTTCGTGTGTTGTCAGTGACAGGAACGTCGTATAGCTTCTTCTCATGCCGAGCGCTCATGATTCAGTAGTGGTGAACAGACTGATTGTCACAGGCGTAAGCGACTGTTCCAACAACAAAACCGTTGTGAGAATTCGGATTAGCGGAATGCTGTGGTGACCGATACACCGGAATGAGTGTACAATGGACCGTGCGAAACTCTCGACCAATGATAGCTTCTGCCGACCTGCGGCCATCCGGAGCTCCAGGTTTGGGATTTTTGCGGTAAACCAAACTGAGGCCCTGTCAGACTTCGTCTGGGATCCCCTCCTCGTGAGGTTTTGACGGTACCCGCTTGGACGTGATAACGAATCGTTCAACTTAACTGTTAGACTGTAAGTGATATGGCAGGGACCGGATTTTGTGGATGAGAGAGCGACGTCAAAAGGTCTTCAGCTTGCACTGACGTGAATTGGGTTACGTTGCCTGGCACGAAAGTGACGGGAAATCCATATAGACTGGGAATACTCCGCGGAGCAGCGGTCATTGTTGCAAATGTCGCCGGAGAAGGTGTGACTATCTTTGGTAGCTCAGATTATGTGTCGACCAAATTGTGGTAGGAAGCTTCGTGTATCGGACCGGCAAAATCCAGACGGAGGCGCTACCTTGGTTAGCTTTGAACATATGGTAATCTGGCATTCTTCCGACATTTTGGGGCATTGTTTGTTCAAGTCCCCAACTTGTTTTAGCGATTAAACGTGTCAATGAACAATGGCCTTCATTGTACTGACGCCATGATGTCTCGATTGGAATTAGCGACTACCAGTTGGCTGGGGAGATGGAGACACCACTGCGTGATTGGCAATCGTGACACACGAGTGGACAACCACATGAGGGTCACGACGACGAGATAGTCAGTGGAGCCTGCTCGAGGAGGGCACTATCGGCCACGTTGTTCGGGTGAAATTTATAGTCCATCCGAAGATAGGATATAGAAAAGCGGCATGTCAGACATCGACAGCAGTAACCCGGATCTCTTCGATGGCGTCGTAAGGCTGGTCTCGCACTTCGTCCTCAAGAGCTACGCTGACAATAACATGCCGCCCTCAAGGATGTAGGGGTTGTTGATGGTGTGGGAGAGACTGTCGGCTCGTTTATACTTATCCTTATGGCAATATTGGATCGATAAATCGTACGCTAACAGTATGGTCGCTTAGCGCTGCGGTCGATTTGTAGAATAACCCAGAATGTCCTTCTTTGACTCAAAAAGTGGACAGTGAATTATGGTTGGTTAATAGAGAAAAATGCCTACCACAGAGAAGTTTGTGGAACTTCTTCCCTACTAAGATGTTGGCCGGGGTCTCCTTCTTGTTCTCTTCTTCTTCACAAAACTGATTGTACATGAGATTTGGGCATGGGCCTTCTCAAAGTCATTTGAGAGTATATGCAAGAAAAAGACGCGTACATCGTAGGTCAAGGTATCGACGGCAACCGCGGTCAGGAGTTCCAGATATTATTGCGCTAACAAAAGGTCGGACCCGAGTATCGCCTCCAGCTTGATAAAATAACTTTCATAATCGGAAAACAAACAACACCGGGCGTCTTTCTCTAGCAAATGTTACAGCGGAGTCCGAATGTCGTGCAGTTTGAAGAGGAAAGCATTGAAGTAGCTGATTAGACCAAGGAAGGATTAAGGACATCTTAGACAGCAGACATTTGCTGAATCACACGGAGGCTTTATGGGTCTGGCTGACGACTCGCGTCATCCAAGATAAAATCCAGATAATTGATCCACCACAAGATCACTCAGTATGTATCAGTCCGCAGCCGGAAACTGTGCTTTTGGACATGTTGGCGGACCACCGAGATTTGATTTTGGATTTCGCCGGTTGGTCCGCCCATTATTACGATGCTGTCAATTTAAGCGGCCATACTCGATAGACCAGTAATCTACTCGTCGACTACCCGATAGAATTTGGTAGGCGTGTACTGGAGACGGCTGTAGTGGTTGTTGATCCGGAGTAGTTCACGAGATTCTGGTATCTCATCGATCTGAAACTATGCTTCAGTCAAGCTAGTTTGGCGAATCAGATGCCACCTTTGAAGCTTGGTACACAGGTTATCAAGTACTGGAAGCAAGTAGAAGTTCGATTCCAGATCAGCACTGAGGTTTCGAAGAAGCTACAATTTAGATAGTCCATTTGATATATTTCACAGAAATCAGTATTCCCTGTGCTGTTAACCTAAGCAGTGAATTAAGGAGTTGCTCAGGGAGACCGAATGAAACTGTACGACGCATCGTGAAGATAGGTCGCTTGATACCTCAAGGCACAATGGTTTACATGGTACACATCGGGAAGCCGTGAAGTCATTTCGCAAGTTCTGTTCTCAGAAGATTCAACAGTCGTTGCAAAAAGAATTCTGGAAACTTTTGTGCACTTAAAACCAATAATAGATGGACCAAAATTAATAACGAAAATAAACGTATAAGTAATGGCTGTGCACCGGTGGGTGAAGTTCACAATTGCCCAGAATGGGTAAAGCGTGCACAGTAGTATTTTTAACAGAAATACCGGTGGACTCCAAGACAACAGACTGTTTGAGGCTCTTCACACAAACAACCGAAATAAAAGACTCAAAATTACCGATGTCAATAACAAGGGATTGCTCGGAACGGCGTTTAATAATAAACTGTTGCGTTATATGGCCTGCAGAATCAAGAGAAGCAAAAGAGAAGCAAATTTGCAGTTGGTCATTGGCATTACATCATGCAGCTTTGGCTTGATTTTGCAGTATAATTACACGAATATCTTAATTTTCTTTCCTCATTATGAAATTTCGTTCTTTCTGCGGCCTCAAATTTGACAAGTTGAGCATGCTTAAACAGCAAATGCGTCAAAGAAGCATAGGGGAGTGAAATAGTAGAATCGGGAGTCGCGAGATTTTTAGTCGAAACGTAAGCGAGAGAATGCGTTGTTTTTTGGTCTTCTTTCGTATATTTACGTGTAACGCACCAAATTTTGAAACGTTCCAGGTAACTTTCGAGTTCTTGTGAACGTGAGTGGATATTCAAGTTTTCCAATGTGCGAGAGTCCACTATACAATTTTATAGGCTTCAACGTTAGATGCAGCCGTTTGAAATACGCAGCAGTAATCACAACTGTATTTGGCTTAAGCCCAAAGATAGCTTGTAGGCAATAGCAATAACACAACCAGTTACCCATGAATATTGTCTTGTATCCAACGTTGTATTCAACACAATTATTCATGCAGTTAAACAATAACAACGTCCAATTATGAGTTACAATCATTTCACTTATGTTATAAGTCGGAGAGGGGATGCGGCAGGAGACTGCACCTAGTTGCAGATGGCCCGGACATCAAAGAAGCCAGACATTTCGATCCAACGGATTTTGATAAGGTTTAGACCGAAATTTGAGGTGAAAAATAGCTTCCTATTGGTGTTGGCTTTTTTATGAAGTGGACAGTGCTGTCGTCCAGTTACCTGTATCATGTCGCTATGCGCGCTGGTCGCCGTCTGAGACAAACAGTGAATAGAAGGACGTCCCAGAGATTTCCAGAGTTTGTCAGAGATGATCTTTATTTCAGAGGTTATTCTGCTTAAAGCTGAGCCAAACGATCGTTGTTGTCAGGGGACACTAATCTCCGGAGATCGAAGACACTCATTTGGAAGGTGGCCATCAGACTGTTAGATCCACCAACCGAATGGAAGCCAGTTGGCATCCTGAACTTGGAGTCTGGCGTAGGCTACCTCCTGTCCGTCACTCAGTCTTGGGAGAAGCCTTCCCTTGTGCCTGACTGTGCGGCAGTACTGATAACGGTCCTGTCGAATGGAACAGAACTTGCGGAAGTGTCATTCACCACACTAGCAACATGCCGATGAGACTTCTTGCCATCAACGACACTGAGTTGTGCGGACCACTCAAGGTATTACGATTTGGTGTGGTAACAGCATAACTTGAGCATCGAATTCGTTACAGTTGCTGGATCGTGGTGGAAACATACATGATGTTAGCTGCTTTTGCATTCGTCCGATGCTTGTTCCAGCTTTATGTTTGATTTTCGGTTAATCCTAGCCAGACGTCTGTTACAGGGTTCAGTACCACCAGGTGATTGGGGACGGTAACCGAAAACCAGGTGTCGGAACCGGTCTTTTTATAAGGGAATCAAGAATGGACCATTCGTACTTTCGGCTTACATAACCTGTGTGGATGACAAAGTTGTTTACATCTCTTAATCGACCGGAGGCACTGTATCCGTGAGTTGAACAAAGATGAGATATCCTTTGTAAACTGCTGGGCCGTACCCGTGAAACTCAGAGTCCGCTGCTCAGCGGGTACAATTTTGTTGGTGTGGTTAATGGAGAAACATATGCCAGAAATGAGATTCATCACACTGTACCATGAAAACATGAAGTTCAAAATCACATAAATATTTCCGAGTAAATCTTGAAATAAAACATTTCTGAAGGAAAACAGGCTTTTCTCAACAGTTTGCGTTGTTCATCTTTTGTCCTGTCATGTTTGGTGCTTGAGATCTGGTGTCCATTAGGGTGGATGACTGGCATGTGACCGATTGGTGTGAAATTCGGGTCATTGGAGAATGATTAGTATTCAGCAAACGTCACGTAAGCGATCGATTCCAGGAGACTAGTACACACATGCAGAACTGGAGTGATATGCGCCTGCTTACCGGTGTCATCTAACTCTGATCATTTGTTTTAGTCACGAGCGTACAACGCGCATGTATAATCTGAACGAGCTGAGCGCAAGAAACCGGCCTGCCTACCTTTTTGTCGAAGAGACTGAAACCGCATCTGATGTCATCACAAACTACTGAAGTGTATCACATGAAAGCAACTCAAACCATAGTGTATCCTGGCATACTCACCTGATTAGCTACCTCAGTGGCTGATGCCGTCGAGTTATTCGTACATGTACCATGTAGCAACCGTTTTCTGGGTGGAGATTGCCAACTCTTGTGTCCCGTAATCCAAAAGATAGTAAATTAGCTCGTGTATTGTGACAGGTGGAGCGCGGTTGTATCGTGACTGTAGAAGGCAGGTGCAGCTAGGTAGTGATATTTTATTTTTGCGAAAAAGCACAGTGTGCGATAAGGAGTGCAGACAACGAAAAGCATGCACGGCTGCGCGGTGTGACTATGACGTTGCATCACGCAGGCATTGGCAGACTAAAGTTCAACGGTCCAATCAGGAGGGTCACATGACCTAATCCAATCAGACAGACAACCGCAAGTTTACGGACGTGCTGCGAGTGGTGAGTCATGCAAACGGGCCAGCCGAACGAACGCGCACACGTTGACTGCGTGCGCACACCTAACAGAACAGAAGACTGGCTGACCAGACTATTTATTAGATCTGATATGACAGTTCGCTTGCCAGAATGCACATTGGACTGTCTGAAACAGGGAAGCAGAAATACGTCATTGAGTCAAGCACCTTATCAATGTCGGTATATGCAGTCTGACTTTTTCCCAGGGATCACGAAGCACTGGTTTATACGCACTGAAGATTGAGCAAGCGATAAGTCTGGTACCACATCTAAAATATGGGGCCACCGAATCCATTGTTTGTCTTTATTTCGACCATCGCTGGGTCTGGGTTGACGACGGATGAACTCATGTGAAACTGGGATGGCGGGCAAGGCTACGGACTTGTATAGAGTATCACAGCGCTAAATTCTTCAGGAGCTCGAATGTGATTATGATTGACAACGTATAACACGGGTGGATAGCTCGTGATTACACAAAGTCCGATACGCTTTTGAATTGAAATAGAGTAAAATGGCTTTGTTACATGGCGAGTTACAGCGCGTGGGGCTCAGTCAAATTGGAATTAGATATTACACCACAGAGGTGACGAGTTTGGAAACCAATTAACCGTTGAGGTGCGTTATTTGGAACGGCTATTCACTTGTCAGAGTTACTTATTAGAAGCGGTTGTAGATAAAAAATGGTTTCGCAAAGGTTATTTGTTGTTACTGATCAGTAGTCGGGGATTTGGTTAATTTCAGTTTGAACATCACCCACAATTGATAGCAGCAGTCGCATTCCCATAGACTTTCCAGTCGGCCCATTTCGAAAAGAAGCAGTAGACTCGAGTTTCGCTCTTATTAGAGCTCGTCAATAGTGTATATCCGTGCCACTGCCGGGACTAGAACCCCGGCCACGCTGTTCACGAGGCAACCGTGTTTACCACTGCACCGTTGACCTCACGGTAGGCACGACTGAATTATCGTATGTGAACGTTCAACCACTTTCGCTTGTGAGTAATGGTCAGGTTGCCCGATCGTCTCGAGATGGAGTCACAGTTACTGTCTGTTGACTCTAACCGATAACCCCGCGATTCTCTGTTGATGTTTGTGAACGCTATGCCGTAACCTAACAAACAGAAACGACTTGTCATATCTGTGCGAACCATCAAATTTAGCTAGGACGTGATGGGTGATCCGGTTATGGCAGAAAATGTCACGACGCGCATCAGATTATTTAAAAGTTGTTTTAAAACCTTCTTTAGTTCTAATGTTTAGGTTGCTATGGCAAACTTTAACTCAACTAATTACACGAATAAGATATGTTAGTAGAGTACTACACTTAAAATATCGCACCATTCGGACAATCGAGAAAGGGTTGCATTTGAGCTTGTACTACTTTAGCTGGCAAATATCGTCAAGATCGTTGATCAGGGACACATTATTTTAATAAAAGATCGCAGGAACTACGTAGAGTTCCGACTTTACTTAAACGTCTCCACAATGACAGAAAATTATCTTGAAACTGTAGAACAACTGGAAATCTTCTAGGTCTAGAACAGCCAGTCAGTTCGCATTCATACTTTTCTCGTCTGTCCCCATAATCATATATGTATATGCATTATGGGAACATAATATACGTCCAAATAATTAGCTATTGTTCGCTAACGCGCCCACCACAAAATCGCGTGAAATCAAACTGATAGCGTGCATTGATCAACACAATAATGGTAGGTGGTGTATTTCCAGCAGGAATATGCAACTAAAACCACAAACATCTCAATTCTGGATCCAGGTAAGTTCCTGTACATCTTTGGAGCAGGACCTAAAGTTCATGAGTCATATAAGTTGCTTCCTCATCTGTAGCAGATGGTGTTAGCGTCATTACTTCACCGTCACGCTGCACATTTTCCTACGTATTCAGTCGCATCTCGACCCTCAAGAAACATCGTTTTCGTCGTATCGGGGTTTCCATGAATGGGTTTCTTACAGACCTCGTTTGCTAGTTGGGTATTTAAATACTTGAGACTGACCGCCAGCCGTTGCTTACTAACTCCCTAACCACTTCAGTACAGTACAAAGTCATGCTGATAATACTGTCTATTTTTTAACAGTGTGCGTTGTTCACCATGTATTAAGCACTCAGGAAAATTCTGAAGGACGCACAACGTACAGAAATAGCTGAAAAAACTCATCCGCATTTAGTGCAGATCGCCTAAGCAAGAGTTAGTATGACGTTGGAGTTACCAAACTGTCTGTGTGAATGATGGAGTTTATGGAAGCCAACAAAATGGGCGTGGTCTTGCTGAATTTATCTGCTACCGGATCAGTGCTATAAAAGCTATGATAGATTTTAGCTCCTGCTCGTACCGATAGCCAATGTTCTGTAGCACAACGCACGTACGGTACTAGCTTGCGCCTGCATAATCAGCAACTAGCCAGTTCGAATAGGATAACCCTTCTGATTTGACGGATTACGTAAGCTACTTGCTGTCCCTCAAGCCGACTACCTCATCTACGTTATTTACTTATCCTAACAAAGTTTATGACACTACATTTATGTGTTCACTACATTGAGGTCCAAAAATTTCTACGGGTGGTGCACAAACATACTTATCCTGTGTTGGTCAGCCCGGGAGTTTGAGCATCAAATACGTTGATAAATAGTCTCATTCAAGCAGGACTGTAACAGAACCATTTTAAGTGATCCACAAACGGTTGAAGAGCTTGTAACGGGGAATAGAGCTAAGAACATTGTAATGATCGTCGAGTGGGATAGTTTACTCTGGCCCAGTCGGTTTGGCCTCCGAAATGGATTTTGTCACACCGTTCGTGAAACGAGTTGTAGTGTTACAACGTTGTGTCGCAAAACCTCTGGGTTGAGTATGACGGTTCTTAATTTTGTGGCCTTGCTATCGGAACGTTCCGTTTGATTTCAACGAAAATCGTATGCTATTTGACAATTGATTCACGTAATTTTGACAAGAGCTTTTTCTGGCTTCTGTGACGAGTCGTGATGACTAGGTTCAATGTTTGTCTTTAGTCGGCCAAGCACCAGGCACATGTTGTGGCTTGTAACATTCTGACTCGCATTCTGCCTCAGTCTGTCTGTTGTGATTAAGGTTCACACAGCTTGTTAAATTCCGTATGCAGCGGCACAAGCACACTCTGGTCACACAACCACGATCCAATGTGGCTCGTAGGCACACTCAATACTGGTTGAAACAAAGGTAAATGCTGTTAACCTGGTTCACCAGCGTCCTTATCACGTGTATTTGAACCCAATGGGACATTGAGAGCGACACAATAAACCATCCACACTGAGCGGTTGCTTGTACGCTCGCGCATTTGCTTGTGCTCATTCGACGGGAAACCTCTCGCTGTGGTCGGTAGACCTGAGTGATATCCGACGCGAGATGTCGGTTGGCGCTATATTCCGGTACAAATGAACGTTAGATTTCGGTGGCACCAGACCAACGCCTACACATAGATGAACCCAACCGTGTAATTGGGCCACGTACACCAACCAGATTCGGCACATAAACCGCACACGGTCGCATGCACGCACTCAACCCCTTGCACACCTTACACTCACACCTTGTCAAGTATAAGGCAGCCACCGGTCAGCCACACATGTGGAGGCCCGTTGACACAAATCGGAACAATCTAGTCTACTCCATTGCTTCATTCAGACAGTCACTGGGTTTCGTCAGGGTGATAGCACCCGGTAGCAGTAGATCTGATCCGATCAACACACTGGTCTCCTCTTAAATGTACTTAACTGGACAATAGAGATTCTGACTGTTTAATTGTCAAAATGATGATTTACGTCTTTATAATCCCTGGAAAATACCAGTAAAAACAGAGCAAGGCTCCACCGTACATTTTCACGTATTTAAAATGATAGAATATCATGCGTCAAGACAGCCATCTGTAGAACTGGTTAACCTGCTTGGGCCTCAGTCCAGTCCGAATAACTCCGCGCCATTCGGCCTCACTTACTATGATGGATAGTTTGCTGGTCTAGAGGTTATAATAGCTCATAACTAAGCCTGCCCATCTTGAACTAACCTCAACAGTCCCCACACCAACTTGCTCAACCACCTCCTGTCATTCGAGTGTCCGAAAAGTCAATATGACGACAGCGTTGGAATAGTTATCTTGTTTACTCGTGAAGTATCGGTTACCATGGCTGATCTCTACCAAAGCGAATATTCAATTAAAACGTTTACAAATGTAAGCTACGTAGGAGGGACTTAATTCTATGGTATACCTGTTATGTACACTGCTGATATTTTTAACGCCGATCTAGTTGTCAATCTGCGACACTGTTCTCTGTCTGTCGGTAACTGTGTTTGTAAGATCTGACTATTTTTCTACCTTGGCGTGCTGTTCAGTTTTGTGTACGGTGCTAAGCCGATGGGTTACGCTGACTAGGACTTCGATCCTTCCTTGTTCAGTCATGTTAGATATGCCAATGGGGAACAGCCAGATAAAAGACAGTTACGCTTGTGGTTGCACTACTCACTACTCAGAGGTGTTTATTCGGTAAGATATGATCTGTGTATATACAGCAGAACGATATTCACAGTAACAGCACTGCCGTATTTGACATATAGAAAGAAGCCGCCAGGAAATCCACATCTAAACCAAAAGAATTCCGATCACCCGAAGGTTGACCGTAACCGCCAGTGTATTATCTCATGGGATCGAACCCCCCCCCCCTAAGTTCTCAGAAGCTTGATATAACTTACGGTACACCTGTTGCGTCCAACAATACTGGAATGAGACGTCCGTGCTGTATTCATTGCGCCCCGGAGCTGAGTTAGACCCTCATTCTCAAGTGAGTCGGATTTTTGTGTCACTGATTCCGGGTAGGGTGCCCAAGAGACCTCTACGCCCTGTTGCCTCGCGGGTTAGAATGTTGAATCAGAGGATCCATGAGAGGTCCCTCAAGCCAACCTGAGATATGTCCGTGGTTGCAAGACGTCGTCCGTCAGAATGTGCGCATGCTACTGTATCGATGCAGCACTGGACGGCCAGGAAGCCGCACTGCATTAATCGATATCCATGTCGTATCTTTCTGTGAGACAACACTTGTAGACCTAAGCAGACCCCAGGAAGTTGGCACTGGCTAGCGTTTTGTGCACATTACACGAAGATATCATGAGGGTCTGGTGAAAATATACTGATAATCTACTGATTCAACTTGTTACCGCTGCTTGGATGACAATGAGTAATCCGCCTCCGTAGGTCAGCAAAAAGGCACTTGCCATCTCCCCATGCTAGGCCGAGTTTCAAAAGGCAGTTGATCAACTGCAAACCAAAGAGACTGCAAATGAAAAGGAATTGTCAGAGGAATTGTCTGGCAGATCCAGGAGGGCCGCAAATACAACCAACTGCTCTATGCCTTTTTTGTGGATTTCACCAAGGCATGCAACACCGTGAAACAAGAAGCGTTGTGGACGATGCTTGGTAAGTATAGATGCCCAAGTACGTTCACGGATTTACTTAAATTGTTACAAACTGATATGAAGGCAAAGAGGCAGTCGTGCTGACCGACGTCTATTGATTTCGGAATTGTCAGCGGCGTAAAGCAAAGTTCTATTGGGCCCGCATTTCATTCAACTGTGGTGCCAGCAGTTGTTCGACAAAATTTAGAGGACGGTGTTCAATTAGAATGCCACACGGAAGGTCACCCGCTGTACATTTAACACTTCGGCGATTCAAGTCAGCTGTTCAACTCGACCGTTCAGATTCCATCGTTGTCAGTTAGCAGTGCGTTATTTGCACACAGTTAAGAAGAGCTCCAGAGAATTGCCACAGCTGTCACGATCGCGGCATCCAAATTTGGTTTGTATATCAACGCAGTTCAAGCATTTTCTTTCTTTCAGGCTTTTTTGGCAGAGTGGCTGTGTCCATACCCGGAACCCACCTCAACGATACCACTACAAGTTGCCGCGCAATTCTTTGCTGCTTAGGTAACAACCCATCGACAGACCTCCTCGTGGACCGCGAGTTGCCAGAACGTGTGACGAGGACTATATCTGCGTTCATACGTCTTGAAGGACCTGTCTAAAAGGACCATGACCATAAACCATAAACCAAGCTGTCTAACTATCGCACGAAGGTGCTATCCAGGATGTTGTATGGCAGAACATAGTATCAACCGAATATATGACATTGAAGCCACTTTCATTTGTAATGCAATGGTATTCTGAAATTCGCAAAAATACGACATATCGGCAAGCAGACATGGATGGTATTGGACCCATGCTGACGCTCACTCAGTCAGAACATGCCCATAGGCTGCTTGGCAAACGGATTCCGGGCGACCAATGTAGGGGCAGCTCGGATCAGGCAAACGAACTTCTGTTGGTCAGAAACTGCTGTATTAATATGTCATCCATGTAAATTTTCCGCGTTGTACTATTGACCTTAGATCCAAGCAAGTCTTTCGTGTTGTAATCCCGATCCTGTTAATGGCAGAACGCAGTCCCAATTCAGACCATCCAGAGGAAAGGGACCCCGAATGTTCTATGAGCGGTTGTAGCGCGGCTGTGAACTCAAGCACGCGGTATGCAGGTGTCACAGACTTTGATGACGTGACCGTGTGATGTCGCAATGAATTCGGTCGTGAATTCGCTGGCCACCAGTGATTAGTGAATAACTAACCTACTGTTGTGATCCAAGAACGCGGATGGTACAAGAGTTGTTTATTCGACCAAGCAATACAGGGGTTAAGCATTGAAACAAAACCTGAAACAAAACCACTCATTTGCACACGGTATTCGGCCCCAGACCGTCTCGGCTGCCGCAGACGTCAATGCTCAGTTCCTTTAAGTAGCAGGGACCATTATGGGCGATGCTGCACTCTGATTTTCCTTCCTGCATTTTCCCTGCGGCTTATACGATGTCGAAATATATGCTCTGGTCTTACTACTGAATAGCAGTGGTATGAGTAGTATATTGCGATCGCCCATCTTCGCTGCATTACTTGAAACATATGGTCATTGTGCACAGACAAGTTCAGTCAGTTACGTAGTATTGTAACTGTCAATCAGCGGTTCCTGTCTCATAATAACTTGTTCGCTCTCTTTTTCAGTTATTTCGGACATTGTGATCTGTAGAGTTTTCTTTTCTCTACTTTTGTTGATGCCATATATACGGAAGGTTTGGTTTGATTCTCACTGCATAATCGGATTCTTTTTCTTCCTTCTAGTGGATACGGTATTATACACTTCTATACTGAAATTCTTCTTGCCATATATTCACCATCTTTCTTACTAGCTTATCACTGGAGTATCTGTGTTTTCCGTTTCCGAGAGAAAAAGATATCAACCTCATACCACCTACCGGCCTACCATCTGGCTAGGTCGCACACTCACACGCCTCCCGGTTTTATTCATTCTGGTTTACACTGAATATGGGATGTGATATTGAAACTGAAACTTGTGTGGCACATGCTTATGTTCTGTGGATTCCGTGGTTTTGATAGGTCAATGCGGAAACGGGTGTCGTCAACCACGAGGTCACTCAGGGCATTGTTTGGAGTAACCTGTCTGATAGGATTTTTTACCTGGTTCTCCGAGTCTGTGGATTAGAAAAATATAGTTTCGGGATCTGTAAGATCTGAGTCTTATGTAAAGATGAAACAGTATAAACAATGTCTAGCTTGAAAGAAAATCACCATACGAGTAAGCAGATAACCGCAGATACTGAACTCAAGAACTGGTTGCACTTTGTGGTTTGCACTGACATCAGAGTAATTGAGGATTGCATCACTATTGCAGCTTATGAATTAGTCAAGTAACTCAGTGTCGTTCCGTAGTCCTGTCACTAAATGACAAATCAGATTGACAGGTCATTTAAATTTTACGTCAAACGGTACTCACATTTGATCGCAGCCTTCGTATTCAGACAGACTTTTCGGCCGGCCTGTTTCGAAAAGGTGCATTGATGTTCAATTTAAAATTAACCGAATCCCCGACTACTCATCAGTTCCTTTGAAGTTGTAAACAATTTGCGTTCTGTAGCACTTCATGTGGAAGTAGTGTCCGGTATTTTCGATATTGTTTCTGTGCAGACTAATGTCCCAATTTATGAAAGGTTAACGTTCCTGTGTTTTGTTCTGACGATTACCTAGGAGGTGAACTGGCATTAATTCCTTCCGGTGCTATTACCGGCATCACGTTCATGATGCACAGATGGATTTTCCCTTCTCCGATAGTTTCGAATCTTTTCTGCGACACGTCGAAACGTAAACGTAGCATAATTTTGCCATTCCACCATGGACACGGCTAATATATGAAGGTTACACTATTATAATAATAAATCCTAGCCACAAAAAAGCATTCCTATGTTTTCTAACGGAGTAGTGCAAAAACATTATATTCATACAAAAACATAAATTTTCTATAATGTCAGTTGACCCTAAACAAACAAAATGTCCGATAGTAGCATCCATAGCAAATCAACGAACACAAATGATAGCTGAATTTTGATTCATCACAACTGCAATATGTCAGAAATACAAACTTCTCAACACTGTAGATAACAGAGCAAGACGGGAATGAATCAATAATGCCGATCGTGAAGATGCAACTAACGGCCTGTTTGCAATGCTCCAAGATAACAAATTTTGACAATCGTTCGTTGACAAGCAAATAACCGCATCTGTGATACAACCAAACAGCCTGTACATAAAAAATTGAACCATTTCAGTTGGAATAACCTATCAAAAGGGTTCGTATGGGTCAATCAGGAATGTTCTAGAGGATTACCGAATGGGTACATTCCTGTCAGTACAATACTATATAGTGTTACGTGATGAAACTGAAAGACTCAAATCAACAGCCTAATCGTATCAGCCACGTAGATAAGGTAAACTGCACACAATGTCCGGCTGAGTGCACTGGCCAAATATTCAGACAAATGAGCTTGAGGATCATGGAACAAGGGAGGCGTTTTACGTTGAGAGGCACTACATATGTGGAAACTGGAACTTGACTCGGCTATTGTGTTGCACGTGTTAGTTGAAGATCATAAAGTCGACCATGAGGATGTGTGGATCCGAAAACGGTATTTTTGAAGTCTTACGCTTAACGGATGCATGCGGAAGCTCTGTTCATCAAAACAGGCGTCGCTTGTGTCAACCACAGTTGCATCGGTAACCTCTAGCCCGTTTGTATAGATTCAACCACTTCTGACTAAGCTTCTCATTGTGACACAAGACGAACCCAAGCAAGTTCACACGTGGCCTCGTAAAGACACACGTACATCCACAGAAGACAGTGTCACAGACTGATGATTAGCTAAGTGATAAGCACTCAGGAGTTTACTGAGTAGATACACAATCAAATTAATTTCTTGCTATATATCTTACATTCAATTGAAAATCGCCTTGACAGAGAATACCCGTAGTAACTAAAACATTGGAATTAAAAAAGATTATTTTTTCAATACTGTTGTGATCTTGGTCTATCGGATAACCCACTCATCACCACATGATACACGTGATAGTTAATGGTTTCAGAATCAAAATTGGTTCATAGGCTCAAACGATGGTCATCTTCCTATTAGCTTAAGCTATCAGGATTCAGAATTAACAACTTTCAGTTCATTTTGTTGAGTTGGAAAATGTTACGTACTAGGTACTGGGTTACATATATCATGCTGCTTGTACAACATCAATCTCGAGCATTTCGAATCAAGCCACAGAAGTTTTGAGATAAACCAGAGCATCGCGTACAAGCTATTCTTACTAGTGATCTGTTGCGGTCATTTTTTACATACTGACGGTTGAAGAATAGCGGACTAGAAAGTCGACAGTTTTAGATGAACTGATCGGTAGCAATTTGAAACAGTAGTAGTGTATTATATTTGATAAAGGAACGATTGATACCGAGAAGTAAGAAATGACAGTAAAATAGTAATAGTAGTAACAATAATTATAACATTCAAACGGTAGCAACAACACACAGCTCCATTCACTGTGGTTAAGTGGCATATATCAAAGTGCAACGTGTTGAGGCATGCCCATTTTCATGAAGGTCCGAGCCAGCTGACCGACGCCAATTAACACTAACTCCTTGTCTGTCAGACGTGATTATACATTAATAACGGTGTTATGTGTATGACTCTTCTATATGGAAATTTCTCTTCTTCAGAATCCTGGCGCAATAGGAACTATAACTCGCGAAAATTAATCGCACATCATTAGAATACCACTTTATTGATCTAACGTTCGTAGTCTGACTGGTGTTAGGTAAACCATGTGGTAATCTTTGAGGACTAAAACGAATTAATTCAGCATTTCTCAAGGGTAGTAATATCATCCCGTAAGTGATCACCTGAAGATATAAGAGGGCAACAACAGATAACTGGATAAACGAGTGGAGAGGGGGGTTCAGATATCTAAATTCGAGAATCTAAGATCTCTTTTAAGTAAGATTTTATGTTGTCGATAAGATGATATAGTTGTACCAAGCTCTAGCCTCTGACTGGTCTTGGAACCTATGGTTTCGAATGAACATAACCAAGGTGAGTTACTACGTTCAGATAGCATGGATTCAGTAAATATGTATCACTTAAAATCAGTTGCTCTCCCCCTCAGATTCGCGGTGACGTGCAGCGACGTACACTGGCCTAGCAACCATTCATTCAGAGTTAGCAAAGCAGGCAGATTTTGATATGGGCGTCCTGACAAAAGGAGAGGAGATGATCTTGATGAACACTGACCATTCACCTGGCCAGCGTTTCTAGTTTATCCTTACTTGCGACGTTCATTCTTTCACAAAACTTGTACACTTCAATGGAACTCCGATCGACACAAACAAACACAAGTGGTGATTGATCGGACTATAGAAGACTGACTGATAAGTTACGATTTCACTTAAAGAAACTAGACCAATAATAGAGACATTCTCACTACACAAAACGGTGGTAGCTCAACGAATCCACAAGACACTCTCCGGTAAATCAATAAAAATAGTTCTTTCTTGCTCACGTACTCAACTGTCTAAGCTAAAAAGAGGTAGGACAAGCATATTAATCCTTTGTCTCGAACTGCCGAAGTCTCCGAAGCTGGGCGAACGAATGAAAGTGTCGTGTACGTACGAGTGAAAGAGAAATGGTGGTTGGATAAACGATTGAAGTGCATTCGAGTCTAAGTGAGCGAGGTTTATCAAGACGGTTACGTTAACAACAACTTGTGCTACTTATTTTGGGCAGGTGGTCACTCAGTAATTGTAGGTTTGTGAAATACAGCAGGTGTGAACAGGAGAAATGCAGTTCACATGAAAGTGGCGAATTTATATATGGGTCGATTAACTAAAGAAAGAGTGTTACTCATTCATGCAAACAATGCCGAGAAGTAAACACCCATGCATTTGTATGTTCGCGCGGCGTCAATCATGAAGTCTGAGAGTCGAAATACACCCTATTCACCTCATTGTTCGGGATCGCCCTGTAGTGGATCACGTGAAACAATTCCTCCATTTGTTACTCTTAGGTTCCTTGTGATAAGGTGATTCACTATGAATGGGGGAAGATGACGTGTTTGGACAACTAGGAGAACAATAGGCTTAGAATTTTTGGGAACCATTGAAGTCTACTAGTGCAGAACCCGTTCTCGATCGACTCTTGTATATACTGCCTTCCTTGTTGTTCTCTTGTGGCTTGATGTATACTTATGTGCATCTAATCTGTTTGGTACATGGTGAATAAAATCACCTAACTGTGTGCGCATATGTATCGTGATAATAATATGAGATCCCCACGTATCGTTTCTGATCGAGTACATACGTTTAGTGCTTGCCGTATTGCTCCACGTGAAGAATAATGAACTGAATATGAAAATGTCCAAGTATGTTCTTCGAGGATAAAGTACAAACATCTTAAACATTTATTAGACATATATGGATTGCAGTCCATTCGCGATGCAACTGAGGTAATTTCGGGAGCCATGGTGTAATCTAGTTTTATCTGTTGTGTTGTTTGGACAACAGCCTTATTGCACAAATTTGTGTGTTGTTCATTGTCCATTGATTTATGCACGATAATCGCTCGTTCATTTGCCCACTGAGCTGCCCGACCCGCTTTCAGCCAAAGTTAACAAAAGAAACGCCATGTTTTCATTCTGATTAATCTTACCTTTTAACGTTGCACAACTTCTCCTGTAGTTAAGCCTTCAATTTGGGTTCTTTTCCCTGGTGGACTGAAGCCAGCTTTAGTGGTAACTTTGGTTAAGACCCATCACCTGTTTCGTATCTTATAACGCGTTATATTTACTTAATTCTAGAGTTGAGAACTAGTCATGTTTGAGTAATTTCACTCTTTATATCTTTACAACCTGCATTACCCAGTCTTGTCACCGGCCACTTGGCGAAACGACAGGCAAGTGAAAGGAACAGGGTCGTTTGGCTCACCTCTATTCTTGCTGCCGCCACCTAGTATGTGTTTACCCTGAAGAAACAAATGATCAGCCTTGGGTACATGTGAGCCACAAGAATGGATATTGGAACGTCCAACCGTTATCCTGCCACGAGCTGCGTACGTACTGTACTGCAACAACAGTAATGGTGTAGTAAGGACTAGCAATTGCACTACACTACTCACACCACTACTATTCAGTAGTGGGGCAGGAGCATGGATTTTGACACCGAAGTGGCCGCTGGAAAAATACAAGAAGAAGCATTGGAGTGCAGCGTGGCATGAAATGGTCTTTGGTACATGAAGAAACTGAACTTTGGTACCTGTAGCAACCGTGACGGTCTGGTCCCAGTACCGTGCGCGGATGAGTGTTTTTGTTTGCTGTCATGTTGAAACACACAACGCATGTGTTGCTTTCTTGAATAAATACCCTTTATTCCATCCGCGTTCTTGGCTCACAACAATTGGTACCTTGACTAGGATTGGAAGATGAAGATCCCGTTGCCGCAACTGTTTGAGGATGGGGATGCCCATAGTTTCCCGGAGGATTTAGAGGACGTGGTGGAGATGGTCGGAGTCAAGACCGACCGGGCGTAGCTGACAGCCATGCGGATGCTGCTCAAGGGCAGGGCGGAGCTGGAGGCGGCGCGAAGGGGTTCTGCGGAACTGGAGTGGGCCGCCGCGAAGGAGGCACTGGTCGCCGGGTTCGGCAGCTCCACCAACTGCCAGGATACAATGCGGTGGCTCATGGACGCCCAGCTTGGACCAGGAGACGACGCCCTTGTGTATGCCGTGTCACTGCAGACAGCGTTGTCAAGAACCCTGTAACATTTGGACCATGACTCAGAGCAACGCATGCTGATAGACCAGTTCTTGGATGGAATGCCACCAACCCAGGATCAGCCTAGGATTGCTCTCATTGCACATATGCTGACATTGGAACAGCTGGCTGATGCGGTTCGACAATTGCTGGCAGAAAACTCCCCGACGGTCAACGAGTTGAAGACAAACAAACCAAGTGAACCGAGTGACCTTCTGAGCGTAGTGGAACAGTTGACTCAGGAAGTGCCTGCTTTAAAAGTGAAGAAGGAGGAGAACCGTGGCGACGTCTGTTAAAGATGCGAAAGACGCGGACACTAGCGAACAGTTCGCCCACTCGGCAACGAAAAGCCATACTTAAATAAACGTTTTGCTTATTGTTTTTGTCTCGGAAGGGTGATCCGATAATAGGGGCAGTTGATAAGATGGCACTTCAGGCTGGGATAGAAATCACTGATAGTCCGGAGTGTTGTTTGATTGAAACTGGGACGGCGAATTCATTGATTGGGCCGAGACCAGGAAAGATTGTTCAGCCGTGTGCGATGGTCGTTCGAACATTCGGTGGATTTACTCTCGAAGTTAATGGCTTGAAAAGATATGATGTCCGAATGGATAGTCACGTAATCGAACAACCTTTCGTCATTTCTGCCAACGCATGTCATCCTATGTTGGGGGCGGATTTCCTTGACCGTGCTTAGGCCATGGTTGATTTTGGTAAACTCGTAACTAAGTATGGGGTGATTCCGTTAGTGACAAAGCTCTAACCCCAGTTTGGACAACTTGAGGCGAACGCACCCGGACCAATACTAACTTGTGATAACCGGTTACTGAATGAGGTGATGCGCAAATTCTGAAATCTGTTCACTACGGATCAAGACCCATATGGCTATTGTGACTGGATTGAACACGAAATTTCCATCGAGCCAGAGCGATTTTGACCATCCGGCCCCAAAAGAACTCCAATACACCTGCAGCCGGAGTTTGAGCGATAAGTAGAGGACATGCTGATGGAGGAATTCAATGAGGAAGCTGATAGCCCGTTCAATTCTCCGGTCTTGTTGGCGAGGAGGCCCAGTGATAAATTTCGATTTTCTGTCGACTTCAGAAGACTCAGCGAGATTACAGTCAATAAAGTCGTAGCAGTCCCAGCCGTGGCATAAATTTTTGATAAGCTATAAAACGTCAAGATATTTACAGTATTAGACCTGCGGTCTGGATATTGACGAGTTTCACTAAAGCAATCGGACCGAGATAAGACAGTATTCGCCGTGGGAGAAAAACAATACCGCTTCAAACGCATGGCGTTTAGACTGTCAAGCGCCTTTTTAACTTTCAGACGACTGATGTTGAAGGTGCTTGACGGATTGAACAATACTGTTGTCTATGGAGACGATATTGTCATCTACAGCGCAAATGAGACGAAACATATCAGACACGTTTCGGTTGTGTTACAGAAGATTGAACAAGGCGGTCTACGGATCAGTATTCCAGAGTCTCAACTGGCGAAACAAATAGTAGTACTACTCGGCCACAAGGTCGGTCAGGGTGAGGTTCAACAAATTCCCAAGAAACTGCTTACGATCGAGGCAATTCCGATGTCAACATCGAAGATGACGTTGCGGCGGTTTCTTAGTCGCATTGGGTTCTACTGCCGCCTCATCAAAAACTTCAACGAACTCGCCAGTCCATTATACGAAATTCTGAAGAAGACTTGTCGATTTCAGTGAACAGAAAACCAAGCTCGCCTGATCTACTGTGCACATGATGCCTAAACAAAAGCGAAGGAACTAACCGGTTTGTGAGAGTTGTGTGCATTTCTCTTCATCAAATGTGACGAAAGGATGAAAACCTGGAGATGTGGTAGTGTGTTCTAATTGAATGTGTTGGACGTTCAGTTGAAAACAATTTGTTCTGTCGATAAACTTGAGTAGGACAATAAAAGAACGCAAATAATGATGAACCTTAATAAGTAAACTAATAGATCAGTCCCGAGTTAAAGTTGATTTTTCAATCTACAATGGTATAATAATAGTCAACGTTTTGAATAGAAGGAGAGTAGAAGTACACGACGTACAGATACTTCTGTATGATCAGCGCATACTTCGCTGCTTGCAGTCAGTGAAGAATGTGAACATTGCACGGCGTTAGCGTTCTGAAACCCTATGGCAGTGTGAGCATTTAATGTACTACATTTTGATATGTCGATTTTTTATGCTCACTTACTACAAGCTAGGATGGTTGGTGTTGATCTGTTAATCAGCTATTATCTGAGTTCATCTTTGTAGTGTCGTAGGTATATGACAAACTTACCGCCCCATATATATATATATATATATATATATATATATATGGGGCGGTAAGATATAGGAATTTACGCATCCTACGGGTGATATATATATATATATATATATATATATATATATATCACCCGTAGGATGCGTAAATTCCTATATCTCATAAACTAACTGCCGATTTACACATTGTCGAGCAAACACTTGCGTCAGAATGGAACTCTCAGAAACGGGCGAAAATCAGGTCAATTAGAGCTCATTTTCAGTTTATGTTTACATGCCAAAATAACACAGTAGTGATTTTCTAGTTGTGTATACTATTTATACCACCGGAAAACCTAAATTAGCATATTTAATAATAATTTTTGGATCGTTATTTTTCTCACAACTGGTTCTCTAGGTGGAAGCGACATAGCATTTTGAGAGTGTCAAAAATATCGACCAACCTGATAATTTGTGTTTATGTTTTAGTTGTCAGGTTATTTGCAAAGCTTGACTTTCATATTGCAAACATCTAATCACTAATCAAAGTAACAGTCAATGTGTACAGATTGACGCGTACAGACCACGGTTATGCTGTCAAATTTCTAAGCGCTATGTCACTTCGACTGGTTATAAAACATTTATGGTCTAAAAGTCAGGCTATGCCAACAACCTAACACGTGGACGCATTATTGTTGTCTTTATTCGTAAATATAGCAGATATGATAAGATTGTCTGATGGACAATTGTTTGAGAAAGTTTCGTCTGGTGCTGACCATCGGTTTTTCCACTACCGGATTGACACATTTCAGGAGTGAGCCTGCAGGACTAAGGTTAAAGCCACTATTCTGAGATTTGATAAGTCGGTTCCCTTCATCATCATCATCATCATCATCATAGCAACCGTGAGCCTCACCAGAAAGTATTGTAGCTCGGGTTACCGATCACCTCAACAAGGACGTGGGTTATCCTGGAAGAAAACGTTAATAAAGAGGTTAAAAAATAGTAAACGGTCAACCAAAAGAACCAAAAATGTCATGAATGCAGGTACGCCATTGACAGCAGCACACTGTCATCTCGGATAATTTTTCTAACCAATGATTTGAGGGATCACAAGGACCCCAGTCAGGCAAGTGACGCCTGACTACTTTTATCAGTGGAGTCATCGTACGAGGGGAGTCAAAAAGTAATGCCATTTTATTCCGGGCAGGTATAATTACCAACACAGGAACATATATTATACATTAAAATTAAGCTGGTCCTCTGTGGATCACATCCTTACTTCTCAATATAGTCACCGTTGCGCTCAATAGCAACGTTCCACCTTTGAATGAGCGCATGTAGCCCTGCCTCGTAAGATTTTGTTGTCTGTTCTTTGATCCACTTCTTCACTGTGGTTTTCACTTCCTCGTCACTGGAATAATGTTTGCCTCTCAAACCCTCTTTCATGGGGCCGAAGAAGGTGATAATCTGAAGGCGCTAAATCTGGTGAGTATGGAGAATGCCGTAAAGTTGTCCACCCGAATGAGGCAATTGTCTCCCTTGTCTTGATGCTTGTGTGTGGTCGAGCATTGTCTTGCAGAAAGAGGACTTTGCGGATTGGCAAATCGGGTCTCACTCGTTTGATTCTTGCTCTGAGCCTCGTCAGGGTCCCGTTGTAGGCGTCAGAGTTTGTTTCTCTTCTAGGCAAGAAATCAAGCAGAACGACACCTTGAGCATCCAAAAAGACAGTCGCCATGATTTTTCCAGTTGACTTTTGCGTCTTGAACTTTTTTGGTTGCGGTGATGATGAGTGGCGCCATTCCATTGACTGCCTCTTTGATTCCGGTTCATAATGATGAACCCATGTTTCATCGCCTGTTACGAGCCTTTGAAAGAAGGTGTTGTCTCTTTGACTTTGTTCAAGAAGTTCGGTGCAGGCAGTGACCCTGTCAATCTTGCGTTCGGTAGTCAGCTCTCTCGGTACCCAGCGGGCACACACTTTTGAAAAGCCAAGTGACTGGGCCATGTTGTAAGCACTTCCATGGCTAACTCCAAGGTTTTCTGCCAAATCATCAAGAGTTATACGCCTGTCTTCTCTGATCAGAGCATCTGCTTTTGCTTTAGTGGCAGGATTGACAGACCCGGATGAACGGCCAGAACGGGGTTTATCGGATACGCTCATAGTTCCCAACTTTTCATTCTTCAAACGACGAACCCACCTGCATTCATTGCTATAATCTACAGTATTGTCCTCAAACACATTTGTTAATCGTCTGTGAATGTTCATGGGAGTTTCCCCCTCAGCAACAAGGAATTCAATCACTGCTGTTTGTTTTTGACGCAACTCTACGGGGGCAGCCATTTTGAATTTTCCTTGTGAGTCTAAAAACATGAAAAGTAAGAAACAAACTATTACATAATGTGAATGATATAATCATTTATAACTGGGGAAAAAATCAGGTAATTTTATGAAAAACTTCACCAGAATTAAAAACATTGGCATTACTTTTTAACTCCCACTCGTATTTCGCGACCACGTTGTTGCTTGACCACCAACTGTTGGTGATCCCAGTACATAGTGCTCGGTTCGGTAAACGATCAGATGGCATACGGATTACGTGACCCAATGATCATAGGCTGTGCAATGCTATTACTTGACCAACTGATCACGTACCCTAACGTTCCGGAATACGCGTAGGCGAACGGCCGTGTTGCTCATGCGATCAGTCCACTTAATGTGGGCTAATTGACGGAGACAACGATGGTCAAACACAGCAAGTCTGTTGACATCTTTGTCGCGAACAAGCCACTTTTTCAAACCATTGAGCAATACTGAACGTACACAAACATTACCTACTTGCCCCTCAACGACAAACAAACGTGTTTTCAACGTCACAGATGACGCAGTTTGGCAAACGCAACCCATGTCTTTGCTATCCTCGCTGATCTCATCAGCAATATTACAAGCTAACGAGATAGTGCTACCCAAGTATGTGAAACTGTCCACAGTCTCGAGCGGATTACCTGCAATGAAGAAAGTAGGAGTGGAAATGCCCAAGTCATGAAGCAGCACTTTGTATTTTGAAGGCGAGAAGCGCCTTACATACAAACTAACCACGTTGTTCACTTTATTCTGCATGGTCTGCATGTCTTCGGTAGAGGGGCCAAGTAGGACGGTATCATCCACATACTCCATGTCGGTCATCCGAACACCAAGAAGAAACGCAACATCCAGCTCACTGGATTCCTCAAGCACATCTTACAGAATATTGTATATGACAAAAACTGAACAAGTAGAAGGAGGTCGGACACCCTTAACGAATACTGCTAGAAGTAACGAACGTCCGAAACAGTTGTCCATAAACCTTCATCCCATTTGTAGAATGGTCCCCTTCACCTTGTACTACTCAGTCACCCTGATCTGAAGATATTAGGAGTGTTACTGTTTATTGTAATTCTTCAGTGTTTGAACTATTCTTACGGATTGATTTTTGTTGACCTGCACGCCGAGCTTGATGGACTTTTGCTGAATTGGATGAAGAAATAAATATCTCATGTAAAATCATGTGAGAAATTCTAACTGAATGATTGACTGGTTTCAATAAAGGTCACGTATACGTTCGATATCACAGACCAAACAACCGAACTGAGTAAAATAACAGTGTATGGTATTTGCTTTGCGTGAGTGAATATTCACCTAGTGCTTTTTCGTAAATCAATATCAAGCCTAGAACAAGGATAGTGCTTTGTGTAGGCATACTCGTTCTTTGTGACCTACAAACTGAAAAATACTGTACCTATTTTCACTGTTTTTCAGTGTACATCTCCATTTACACTAATCGATAATGAGGCTTTTCTGATAAGCACACTTAACTGTGTGTACTTCAGGCAACAGAAACCAGATTAAATTTCGATTAGGTTCGCTGGCTCGACCAGTTACACATGATGTCTTGAGATCCAGAAGCATTGAAAAGTGATATACTGGTCACTAGAAACTACGGTTGTGAACATAATACCTACTTCGGATTGATATATCATCGTTACATTCACAGCATAGTGTTAACAAAGAGATGACAAACGAGTAAATCGCATGTGGGAGACCTCGTTTCTGTATTTTTCATTCATAAAAAATAATGTCTCCTGATCGACTGGCAAAGCAATTTTCTCGATTTTAGAACGCTTTTCGCTTATCCTATCTTAGTCTGTTTGTGATAAGTTTTTCCACAACACTAAATCTAACTATTTAATCGAACCCGGACCTGAGTCATCACTGATGTTTATCTAAAACTTTTTATTCGGGCTTATTAACCATCATTCCGATTATTTTAATTTACTACCGCTGGCTTGATTTCAAAGGGTAGATTCGACTGCTGGAAAACACAACTTTTTTGGTTTTTAGACATTAGGAGTTCAGTTTCACTTCAGTTGATCGAATGGCTAACCAGATAAAGTGAGATTTTTTTTACAATGATCGATCTCTGTTTGAGCATAGACGTAATCGTTTTTAACGGCTGTTCCCCTTCTTTCACTATATTTTTCCCCTGTCAACGCTTGCTTATCTTTTCATGATTGTATGGCTGTTAAGCATCAGTCCAAACCAGTGGTGTATTACTGTTTTGGATGACGGTGTTGTCGAGGAGGTGGAGGAGGAGGAGGAGGGGATCTCTGTCACTTACTTTCTTCAGTATTAAATCGGCAGTAGATTGAGAAATTTGTACTTTAACTGGAATAGCGTATAACGTTTGGGGTGACATCCACTTCAGATCAAAGAATGACTAAATGGGTCCATAGCGCTAAACTCGTGAGGCTCAACTGCGCTCTCGCTTACATCTAATTGTGTACATGAATTAAATGTCCACTCACCTAGAGTAGATAAGTAATTCTGGTATTATTTATTGACTCAACAGTTCGTTTGACTTGATACAGTTCCATGAAGACCAGCGTGTTAACTGACAAGCAGGAAAACGCTTCACGATCAAGTGAACTATGGGAGGCGGTCGTGGTATCATCGCCAGAAGTTGAACAGAAAAGTGCGCATCCGAAACAGTACGGTTAGCCAGTCACTGATGACATAATCTTTGCAGTACCGTAAGATGACGTTGCTTCAGACCTTATAAAGGTTGCTGTCCGGTCAAGTAGAAGAATTGGGCTGGACTTAAGTAAACACACTGTCTTTGGTTCCAGTTATCACAACTTACCGCAAGCACAATTTACTTGGAAACTTTCCCGACGAAAATTATCAACTTGTTCAAAATAATGATAACGCTTGAAGAGAATTGGTAGATAAGTGAACCCACAATCCTGTTGAAGGTTAACCTCTGCTTTCTAACTAAGTTCATTGACGCTCGTTCTAAACAACGAAATCAATTCGCTTTAGTCACTGTGCCCTGATTATGTGACTCAAGGTACGAATGACCGGTGTGGTTAACTTAAACCGTTGGCATTGTGGACAGTAGATGATTGGTGCCGCTTGTCTTGTTGAACAGATCGATCATCGTACCGACCCGCTGCACCAACTTCTCATAAATAACAGCAAAATTCAGGTTCGATCAACTCATGAGGTTGAACGACGATCACATGCGTAGGTGTCCTTTGGTCTCGGTCACTGTAGCTTTAGTCCGAATGCAAATGCCAACCATAAAAAGTAACCACAGAACATTGAACTGGATCTCAATAAGATGAGAGTTAATACTCACACGCTTTATGAGTCTAGTATGCACTTATTGCAAACAACATAAAGTCATAAAGAAACTGCTGAATGTAAAATCATATTCGTGAGATATCTTCTTGCGCTTATTCATTAAGCGTCCACAATTAACTGAGAGCTTAGTACGAATACATGAGCGAATACAACTCAGTTCAACTGCTGTGTTTTTCGTAGTATCTCCAACCATTTGCTATGTGAGCCAGATGACACTATCACTGTAGTTCTTCATTTACTGTTAGGGTTGGGGTGAGAGGACTTCTTGCCAACAACTACGCGTCTCCAGAATTTTGCTACTGATGTGGTGGTGGGTTGGACTAAAAGCAACCAGCAACGCGCAAAGACTTCAAACTCTCCAAAGTGCCAATGTTTAGTGGTCATGTCCCTCGGATTTAATTAAAACCTTCCTGATGATGTTTTTTAAATTTCAGCATTTTTGTTCAAGTTGTACTGCGTAGAACAGACAATTTGGAGATGTGAACAATCCTACATTCAGTAGATTAATTCAGCACTGCTATGGGGTATAATCAAATTCCATAGGCCGTGGACCGCGCAGAAAACCAGAGGTCGAAGTAACCATCGATGACAGAAATCAGTCCAACAGGCAACATATGACAGGCGATCATTCACGACGGAAAACGCCAGCCAAACGAACAGAACTGGCTCGTAAACGCGAACGCGCGAGCGGTGTGATATCTTGTGAATCGGACGATGTAGAAATACAACCTCCACTTCGCTTCCACATTCCATCACTGCGGCCAGTTTCTCAAGTTCGTGAACAGGCCAGTGACCTCCATCATTCGTTGCCCAGTCTGGTATAACAATCTCTACCAATTACAAAACGGAAATGTTATGTAATAGCATCTATGCTTCGTGTAGGTTGTCAGATGTTTCATGGTCACTGTCGTTCTGCGATGTACGACAAAAGTTGGTTCCCTCCTGTAGATTGCTTGCAGACGCGCATTTTCTCTCTTGCCTTACTTCTGTCGCATCCGACCTGTACGGCATGTGTGTACTTTACGTCGCTTGCTCTACTTCCGTGAGAGGTCATATTGTGGCGAAAAGGCGTCCAGTAAAGCACAGTCTGTATTGCCCAACTCACTGGTTTCCATGCCACGCGCGCGCTCGTGTTTATGAACGGCAATTTCGGTCCACAATACAGCCTGGTTTCCGTTCACACGTCGTGTGCACCTTTGCCTGGTTTTATGTGTGTGACCGACCTCTTCTGTCGGGGGGTTTCCGCTTGCCATTCGTCGTCCGTTGGTCGGATCTCAATGGGCAATGGCTCGTCCCATCACCCGTGTTGTCCGCTTTCAATTCGCTGTGGGTTTTGGCCGTATTTCACGACCGCGTCGAGTGTTGAATTAATCGTTTCTCTGATCTGGTCATTCATTCCATTCATTTTCCATGTCTCTTCTCTTGGTATGATCTCGTTAAGCGATTGCTCGTCCGGTCGCTTTGGACTTTTGAAGTGTCTCGCCGCCACGTTGAGGTATTCCGCTGAGAGTTGGAATACTCGCATCTCTGGTTTCGCAGTCCACTGCAGTAACTCAACGCCCATGTACATGAACTGCGTGAGTTTAAACCAACAGTACTGGGTCTTATATATGTATATATATATATATATATATATATATGAGATGTACAACTGCCAGAACTTATTGAACGGAATGTTTACAAGTCTCCCACCGTGAGCTACACTCGTTTTTGACGATCGGTAAGTAAAACGTGTTAAACAACGACGGTAACAGACTATGTTCACTCTAAGCCTATGGGGCATGCTAGTCATGACAATTTTCGGCTCACTGAAAACCACAACTTCCAACAGACTCATGTGACTGACCGCAGTTGGCTACTTACCGCGAATGGGCCAGCCAACCGGTGATGCCAACACGATGAGTAATGCCGTGAACGAAAAGTTGCACATGTATATTTGTGTTTCTAAGCCAGCTACGAGACGGTTACCTGAAGCAGTTCTAAAAACTTAATTTTAAGCTTGTGAAAAATCGGTCTGCCACCAGGCAGATCCAAAATCACTGCACATCACCACTCAGTGAGCACCAAGCCCCGATAACAGGTTAATAGAGAGGATGTCCAAGTGCTCTACCAAAATGAGCTGAACATCCAATATTTATCCGACAGAGCCAGGAAATTAGAATCGACGTTTGGCTGAAAGTTCTACCAAAAACTGTAGAATAAACCGTCACTGTGTGTTTGCAGATATCTCATCAAAAATGGAAACAAGAGTGATGAGCCGTTCTACAGACGCGCCTGCAGTCCCGGCTTAATAACAATATCAATAATTATTATAATTATAATTATAATTCATCGCGCACTTCCAGTGTTTCGAAGCTTGACCAACAGCACTCAAGTAAACTGACAACAAAGTAGCATAACTCTCTTGCCAAATAGAAGCTTTCTATGTTATTCGATTTTCTGCCAAATAAACTTCCCTATTTCCGATAACGTACTACCTGAGATCCTTTTGAATATACTTCCGTAGGTTGTTACATAAATTTTCGGATGAGACTTTCAGCTGGAACTCGATTCTTATGATATCTCATTCTGTAACAATAAGCCACATGTAGTTCATGTAATGCCTGTGAAATTTAGACCGAAAAGACGGTAAACCTCGGATGACAAGATGGCAAAGAATTAATTGTAAGTTTGTTGACTCTTAAAGGATAGTTGAACTTTTCAACTACAAGTTTTTGTTGTGTTTGGTCATAACAATGTCATGTAAAGTGAACAGTGATTCGAGAGCGGGTAAACTCAGGGTCCTAGTTTAAGCACAAATCGACGGGATTGTTAACCAGCAACTGAATGATCTATCTTGGACTTACTATCATCAGAAGAAAAAGTGCCAGCTGATGTATAAGTGCATGGTAGGTTGACAGTGCAGAGCTGTAGCAGCAGTTGTAGCAACCAAAACAGCTTGCTGTTCATACTTCCTATTTACACAATAACACTGAAGTTACGTGCCAAATATTTCACAGTGGACATGTTTACCTTGACACCATCATAATTGAAGCCTGTGGAGACGCAGACAGACAGATGAAATACATACATTGGAGTGAGCATCTAGCAACGGAAATAGCAATCGGACGGATTACGCAAAAATACTAATAATCAAAACTCAATCTATTAACTGATTTTTATCTGATTCATCAAAACATTCGCTCATCCCAGCTTGAATAAAGACAGGTGATGTGTGAAGCTAATAGGTTGTATACAATGAGTGGATCTTAAATACACTCCGTGAATCTATTATGTGGATTATTATTTTCTACATCAACTTTCCATGTGTCCAGATTGTGTGTAAGAGCGGTCAGACGGTTAGTTCATGATTGTAGCCTCTTAAACACGCATTTATTACAAGTTGAACATCACCCACAATTGATCGCAGCTGTCGCATCCCCATAGACTTTCCAGTCGGCCCATTTCAAAGAGAAGCACTAGACTCGAGTGTTGATCTCATTAGAGCTCGTCAGTAGTGCATATCTTCGCCACTACCGGGACTTGAACTACGGACACGCTGTTCATGAGGCAACCGTATTTACCACTGCGCCATTGACCTCACATTAGGTATGACAGAATGATCGTATGTGAACGCTCAACCACTTTTGCTTGTGAGTATCGCCTAGCAGGTTTAATGAGATCGGAGATCTCGACCTGTCTAAGAAGTCCTAAACGCGGAGTTATCGATTGGAGTTAACAGACAGTAACTGAGTCTCCATTTCGAGACGATCGGGCAACCTGATCATTACTCACAAGAGAAAGTGGTTGAGTGTTCACCTAAGATAATTCGGTCGTGCTTAACGTGAGGTCAATGGCGCAGTGGTAAACACGGTTGCCTCATGAACAGAATGTCCATGGTTCTAGTCCTGGCAGTGGCACAGATATGCACTACTGACGAGCTCTAATGAGAGCGAAACTCGAGTCTAATGCTTCTTTCGAAATGGGCCGACTGGATAGTCTATGGGGATGCTACAGCTTCGATCAATTGTGGGTGATGTTCAACTTGAACTTAACTAAACCCTCGACTACGCATTTATTAATTGGTCTGCAGATTTTAACCGGCGACTAAAATGTGCGAGAATTAATGTTTTGTCAATCTGGAGAAAAGATATGACGGGATACCGAAACATTGTCACTGGAGTTAGTTGACACATTCTTACAGTGTGGTTAGTGAATAAGTAAAAGATAGGGAAAGGGGGCTAAAAGCTAATGTGGAAATACTACTAAGTAGTCAAAAGCGGCATTCATTCGCTTGTCACCTCGCACAAAGGCGGCAGACTGCGGACTACCGTATATGCTATGAGAAGACTGATGTAGTATAAGCCAAATGTTCAGTGGGCAGAGATACCCCCAAGACTTCCAAACCTAAACAGGAAGATTCTAAACGAAAGTCATTGATTACAAAATCCAGATCGTAAGATAGCTACTCAGTAGCGTTACACAAAAGTACTGCCCATTTCTTATTCAGAATAAACTGCAACCTTCATCCCAAACTCCAAGGAGATTGTAATTTAAATCGAACACTCTTCACATTTGATCGCACTGAACTCTCCGGTCAGCCTCCTTTGAAAGGTAGCACTGGATTCGAGCGTTGTTGTTATCAGAGCCGTTCGACATCTCCATCATATCTCCACTTTATCACAACCATGATGTAAACCCAGGTCCACAATCTCGTGAAGTAAGCCTGTTAACCACTGTAACAATACAATACAATTATATAGTTATTTTGAGAGGTAACATTCACCATCCCGCTAACTGTAACCGATAAACCGCAACAGGAACTTCTCAGTTAAGTTAAACTGTTCATGACGCAACAGGCAATGGCAACAGAATGAGTGAGACGAAATCCGACCTCATCCATAGCAAAGCACATCACGGAAACAGGTCATGTTGTTGACCCCGCCAATTCGTTTCATGTGTTGTTGCGCAATCGGAGTCCGAAGTTGCTTGCCCTCTCCAAAGCTATGCTAATCACTACTCGCCGTCCGGTCTGGTGTGTGCATGGACTGTTCACTCACGCAGTTTGTCTGACCTGGGACTGATAGCAGTCCTTGTTTTGTGTAAACTCAATAGTTGATTGTTTCTATTGTTGTTGCTATCCGCATATCCTATATATTCCAATGTTTTACGTTCGTGACTGAAGAGAGTAAACGAAATGTTAACACCTCGCGACGTATGTCTTCTATCACTACTGGTGAACTTGATCAAGGGAACGCAGTGTTTTAATTTGGTATGTAGTATCTTGGAGCACTGATGATTAATCTAGTATTCAGTCGGTTTAGCCTGAGTGCTATTCACAACCGATTGCAATATTGCTAATAAATGACCACGTTCAAGTTCTCACACCTTGTCAAGGTCATGCCTTTTCATAATGGGATGTATACTAATATATATGTATATATATATATATATATAGAGAGAGAGAGAGGATGAATTAGGAGCCAGTGAACAGCTGGTATAGTTCACAAGATCGATCTACCCAAATCGAATTCGTGTTGCAAATACTGCTAAAAATAGTTTCGTGTGATGATTGAAAAACGAACCAGTTTGGACAAGTAAACAACAATTATACCGTTTTCTGACAAAAATGGTAATGTGGTCGAACAACATGACGATAGGTTTAATACACTCTGTCAATCTCGGTTAATAAGATTAGTAAATATAAGCGTCCTGTATCCATGTCATTGATTTGAAAAAGCTAATCACCCTCAGTAACCTGTAAATATATGTATGGTAACAGGTTCTTTCAGATTAACCTATCTTTTCAAAGTTATCTGTCCACTGAAACTTGCTACCGTTATTCATAAACAACTGTGAACTCACTACTACTATCGATGTAAGTAATATCGTACCTTCATGAAGATTACAAGTCATTTAAGCAAATGAGAAAGTTGGTTTACCTCTTACTCTTACGACCGTTTTGACCTGGTACGATTCTCAAATACACAGAAAATGGTAGGCATTACTGACAAGCTCAAACAAAAACGAGACTCTATTCTAGCGTTTTGTTTCGGAGAGGGCTGAATGAAAAGGCTACGGAAATGTGAAATCTACGGTCAACTACGGCTGATGTTCACTATGTACCAACCAAAATCCTTTACTGCTGACTAATAAATAATTTCCCGTTACACACTGAACGTCATGTATGATATAAGCATAACTCAGAACAGCAGCGTGGTGCCTACTGGAGATCCATTCACAGTACATTCTGCCTAACATGCTAATCTACACCAACTGACCACTATGTCAGCCCTTTTACTCAAGGATTAATTATTTTTAGGAAGATGCTCCGGGATTTGAATATACCGTACTGTCATTGTACAATCTACGTACTGCAATTCGCATGTGCAGATGAACTCATAAATAAGGTTTCATTTGACGAGTGTTAGCACTAGATCTTTTCTCGGAGTTGTAAGCAGGCTCATTGTTCAGCCTAACTGACATATACTTGTGGCTAACTGTTGACTTCAGACCTCATCCTATCAACAATGCCGTCATCATCCTTCATCGTTCACTTCTTGTTTTTCACATTTTCCTGCTATGCTCATTGTTGTGTTCCTGTACATATACAATCAACAGGTTGTAACAGTGATATCGAGAACATGTGACTCAGTAGAAGTACGAACTGTATTGTCGCATTTAAAAGCTGTAACGTCATTCTGATGTATGTGAAAGAATTAGTCGTTAGTTGTTGAAGGCGTGACCAATCAGAACACAGCCTGAGTCCTGACACGGACGTAAGGCACACAGGCAGTGTTGACGCGCATACATCATTCATACTTCATTGTCTATATCAATTCTTTGCACAATGATTACAGTTAAACTATTTGGACACACTAAGCCATGATTGCTAGCTAAACAAACTCTACTATATTGCGTCTACGCACCCATTCCTTTACTCTTTCGATTATTATTTAGTCTATGTAAATGGCTAGAACAAACGAAATGTTGTTTGAGCATGCACCTTACCTAACAATTTTGTCTTCACTCAAATTTGTGAGTGGACAAAATTGTTCTAAATTCTTTTTCTTTTTTTACTAATCTTCCGTCATGTTGTGATAGGATGATACCACTTTAGCATAGTTCATGAAATCTACAGAATTTGTCCTAAGTTATCCAGTTAAAACTTTCAAATCGCTCACCAATTCAGTTTCCAAACTGATTTAATTTGCGCCTACAACCCATCGGAACCACAACAGTGTGTTACTGATCTTGGAGCTGTAATAAAAAATTTTCAACTTCGTACCTAACTGTTGTGTACGGAGGCCGCAATTAATGTTGTCATTGCAGGACTACTATGAGATGGTGCAATTTTATAAGACTGAAATGGCTGTGAGGATATAAAAACATCATTTGTGGCTGCCTGTCATCTTTAGACAAAAAGTCGCAATTTTAGCAGATGGTTTGTCGGTGAGCTATTTTTCATAGTCGAGCTGGAAGATATGACTTACGCAGCTAGTTTATCTCAACAACAGATTCTGCTTGACGAAAATATAAGTCTACTATATTTCTCATTGTGTTCTCAAAGCTGTTCACACCTTCAATTACATACTGATTAACTGTGGAAATTTGTTTCCGTCAAAAAACTAATAACGGGGTGTGAGAAAAACGGACTAACGTTTGTCTTAACATCGGTATTGTTGATTCCACTGGACAGTAAAGACCGTATTGTTAATTGTTACTAACTTCTACATGAAGTATCGTGGCGTTTTCAAATAGCTTCTATGCTCCATACTTCTTTGGAGTATAATTCGATTAAGCTGAAAAACATACCATTTAGATAGGAAACTGAAATTTGTTTAAAAGTTATTTTAAGCAGTTCACTTTAGCCCATGACTAACACGAATGACCGTTGTTCATTGGAAACACATTACTACTGGAACTCTAACCATCTATCACAATAGATGCCTCAACTCAGCATAACTGTATTCTGATTTTTCTAAATGGAAGTTGTGTATACGCTTTCATTTCTTATACTTGTTTTTGATATCTTATGATTCAGGTGGGCATTTCGATTAACTCGAAGCAAACATGGATGCAGATAGATTAGTTAACACAACGGGGATAGTAAACAGTCGGAGGGCATATAGAACAAATAATCGGTGGTGACCTTGAAGCTGACAATAATTTTCTACTGGCTTGAGGTGGTGGTCTAGTTTGCAATGCGAAACCACATCTGGTTTGGTTTACCGTGAAAAGTACTTTCTAATACTATCTTGTAAACCACTGGAGTTTCTAGTCGACATCTGGAAGGATCACCTGTAAAAGTGTTTGTCTTGCCACACAAACTTTTCTGACCAAATAGTTATTGACCGTAGTGTTGCGGTAGCAGTCGGCTTGACAAAAGCAGACAGCTGGTCTACAATTAAAAAAATGTACAGTGATAATTATTCATGCGGACTAGTGGATGGTCTCAGTGATTATGCATTCCGGAGCAGAACGGAAGCAGCACCTAAGCAATTCTATGCTTTTCAGGTCGATCATATGACTAATGGCCAAGGTGTGTCCGGTTCAGGCTGAATCTTTGCTTTACCTAATATCTACTTGACTGTTCTCTCTGCCATGCTCCCGAACTGTTTGCCGGAAGAAAATTTGAACGCAGCTATGACACCTGATTCTGGGTATGTGATTCCGAGTTAAACAAAAACTCAAGTTAAACTTGAGATGCATTGTGGGCAGACCTAGTTTCGTCTTTTTTCGATGTTATTCTGAAACTAGGTTTATTTAAGATTTCAAGATCCGCCAAGGATTCTTTTCTTTGTATGACACCCCAAAGGTTTTCAATGTTTTCAACCGGTCCGCAGTGGATGAAAATTACAGCGTACACGAAACCAGTCGATGCAAGCACCACAAATAATAATGTGCATGTGTGGACCATCTTGTCTCGCTTTTATATCACTACAATCCGGTTTCCATCACATACTTTAGCCAAACCGGACTGAATGTGACTAGAAAGATTGTGTACGAAAGCTTTCCTATGAAGGATGAACAGAAAAATGAACATCATAGCACTTAAACTTTGTAGTGTTCAAATATAAGCTGGATACAAGCAAACAGATGGAACTTAGATTAAGAGAAAACGGAAAGTATGACGTTAGGTATAGAAAAAATCTAAATTTTAGTAGTTTACATACAACCTGAAGAGCAAATAGAATCCGAGTTTGACGAAAGAATCAAATACGCTTTGAAGGTGGGCAGGGCATTGGATTTTAAGTCGCCATACATACATAGGCCTTATAGCATACAAGCCGACCGTCTTTACTGTGATTTAGTCAAAAAAAAGAGAGAAGACATATATCGCGTGCCGTCCAAACAAGTGAACAAACTACAAACCCAGGTCCAATTTGAAAACTTGTATGAGCAAGTTAAAGATCTTACACCCACCTCACTGGACAACGCGGACTGGTTTCGTGCATAGTTGGTTGACATCTCACACGAGGTTTTATCGGCCCCCATACGCCAGCATTGTTGTTTGTCCGCAGAACACTACAGAGCCACCAAGGAGCTCAAAGAAATGACTGGTTTAGTCTTCCTCAAGCCAGAAAAGGACTCTGGCGTCGTCATAATGAAAAAAGAGGACTATGTAGCCAAGATGAATGTGTTATTTTCTGATGCACGGGAATTCCAATTGGATGCCAGGCTTAGTAACAATTTCCTGATTGAAAAACAAATATCAAGGAAACTAAAAATATTGGTGCTACATGGATATATTTCTGAGGTTCACTATAAGAAACGGAATCCAACAGGCACACAGACACTGAGGATGAGAGGTTCACCAAAAACCCATAAGACGGGTATCCCACTACGACCGATATTATCCATGAACAACTCGGCATACCACAAGCTGGCGCGATGGTTAGTGGACATCCATAGACCCGTTCGTGAATTGCTATCCCCCAATTGTGTTCGTAGTTCCTTTGAGCTGGCAGAAATTTTGGAGAACAATTCAGTAAGTCCACAGATGATGTACTCGGTCGATGTAGACTCTTTATTTACTAATGTACCGCTGCGTGAAACCGTTGAATTTTTATGTGATTTTATTTTTAGTCAAAATGTAAATGTAGGTATTCCATTAGATCTTCTTAAGGATCTCACTTTTGCTTGTACAGAACACACTCCGTTTGAGTTCGAAGGTGTTAACTATAAACAGATTGATGGTGTAGCCATGGGTAGCTCACTGGGC
>JTDE01000688.1:78416-102106 GCA_014338405.1 Paragonimus skrjabini miyazakii
TCAACGTATGGCTGAGCACATTCCTAAGTGGTTATCAGCGGCAATCTCAAACAACGACCTGCTGACTGTAACAAGCTCGAAGGCACCGACTTCATCACCGGTCACCTAGTTGACCCTGTTAAATCGTTCAAGATATTGTTGCATAATCGCAACCCGAAACTATTAGGGATTAACGAAGCAATGCTCATCAAACAACATCGGCCAGTTTTGTGTGCGCAGAAGGCGCTGACGCAATCAATCTCCTTGCCATGGAATTGATTGAACTATTGGAGCGTGAAAGATCAGAACTATGTGGTTGGTTCGTTCAGTTGTTGTTGCTATACGCAGTTTATATAAAAATTGCTGGTTTTACGTTGGCGACTGATGATAGTAAATCGAAATGTTAACATCTCGCGATATATGTCTTCTCTCTGTTTGGACTAAATGAATTAAGGGAACTCAATGTTCTAAATTTTTTACTGTGATTGTCCAATGCACTTGGGGACCAACTTTGTGATGTAACTGGATCTACGGCCTACGCGTGCGTAAACAAACAACGGAATAACGGTCAATGAAACGGTAGATAACGGAACGACGGTCGACGGTAATGTACTACTGATTATGGAGTATTCACGACTAACCCACAACTTCCCAACCAACCCAACCACCCGTGGCTAACGCGTGAACACAGAGAAAAGACTGGCCTCCGGACAGAGCCCTTTTTACGTCACTCAATCCGAAGACAACACGGTCACAAACTAGTGTTGTGAGCCAAGAACACAGCTGGCGCAAAGGTTGTTTATGTAGGAAACTAACACGGATTAGGTGTTCAAACAGGACAGAAAAAAAACGCTCATCTGCATATGGCAATCGTCCCAGGAGGTCGCGGCTGCCACAGACGCTAATGCTCAGCTGCTTTGCGTAGCCATGACTATCCCACAGCATACTGCACTGTCATGCTGGTGCGATGTTTCTTCTCGTGTTTTTCCTGTGGCCACTTTGATGGCAAACCCCATACTGTCGCCCCACTACTGAATAGTAGTGTGAGTAGTATGAGCCGATCGCTCGTCCTCATCACTTAATCATATTTAAAGGGTTTGTGACCAATCAGAAAACATGATCAGAAGATGGATCAGACAAGGATCCACGCAGTACAGTGTTGCCCCAATTAAAAGACGAGCGTGTGGGAGGGGTCCCAGAAATTGGCACAAAGGTTGAGAACGCTTGTGAAGAGCGAAGTGGCACATAATCGTGCCGAGTGTGAATGTCACTTTAAACAGTAATGAGTTAAGCCTTTTCAAACGTAAAGGAAAACGGTATTTTCGGGAAATTGGATTCTTCCTCGACGCCTCCCTCACGAAGACTGGTCAACCTGAATAAGAGTCGGTGGTCGGCGTTGTCGACGACTCCAACGTCTAGGAGGACGACTAGTTTTGGCAGCCGGTAGGGTTAAGGTTGACGCTTCGGAAATCTCAAACGTGTCCAGGAGTAAGGAAAACGGTATAATCCACTGGTCGTCACGGATTTCTTCATTGACACTATGGCGTGGCCGAGGATGATTGCGATGGCGAACCCAAGTGTCCCCCGTAACGGAAATCTCATAAAGCACCTTATCCCGGCGTCTCGTTATCACACCTTCTCCAACCTGGTTATGATCGGACCAGTAATCGTGGGCGTTGACAGGCGATTCAACTGAGAACAGAGTGTGTTCGTCTGAAGGAAGTTGCTTCCGTTCTAATTGCTTCGTCGGGATCATGGAGGTCAGTGTGGTTCGCAGTTTTCCATCCATAAGGGCTTCGGCAAGAGTTTGGTTACTGCTCAGTAACTTGTTAGGAGTTGTCCGGTAGACAAACAGGAATTGCTGTAAGATTTATTCAGACGCCCCCTTACCTCGCGATTTGAGGGGGGCACGTTTGAGTGTGTCATCGAAGCGTTCTGCCTGCCCGTTGAGCTTTGGATGATACGGAGCCAGCCGAATGTGTTCAGTGGCGCTGCGAATGCATAATTCTCCGAACTGACCGGACATGAATTGGATACCACTGTCGGAGACAATGGTTTCTGGGAGGCCATACTGATTGAACAGTCATCGAAGAGTGTTAATGGTAGCAGTCGCCGTTGGTGAAGTCAGTGGTACGATCTCAGGCCATTTGGAAAATGTGTCAACCAAGACGAGATAAGATATCCCGTTCATTGAACCGGCGAAATCGACGTGAACTCTCGATCATGGATGCTCCGGTTGAGGCCATGGAATCGGCGTCTGGCGGTTTGGGTTTTGGGCAGCTTGCTGGTAACTGGAACAACATTTGTCTACATCCTCAATTTGACGATCCATGCCAGGTCAGTAAGCATAACTGTAACCGATCGCTTTCATTCGAATGGTGTCCAGGTGGCCCACGTGGAACTGGCGGAGAACCATCGGATGAAGAATGGCAGGAACCACGACCCGATCTGCAAACATTAGGCAGTCTCCAATCACTAAGAGTGACTCACAGCGTTTTTGTAGCTGCTGCAGATCTCCTGTCAGAGTCGTGGTAAGCCAAGAGCCTTGGACGTACACGACAGCTTGACGAAGGACTTGGTCTTCCCGTGCGGCCCGCTTAATGTCAGCTGCAGTGACTGGAAAGGCGCGGACGGCATCTGATAACTGTCGGACGGTGTCCGGCTCAATAGACACCGCATCTTCTTCGGCCGGTCGATGGTTGCTGATGAGGCGGGAGACAGCATTGGCCTGTCCAAAGTCCTCTTTCGATGCTGGATCTGAAAGTCATAGCCGAGCAAGATGGTGGCCCAGCGTTGGAATCGGTTGGCGGAATGCACCGGTATGCCTTTATTTGAACCGAATATTGACAGCAGTGGCTTGTGATTGGTTAGTAGGGTGAACAACCGACCATAGATCAGCTTGTGGAACCGTTTCACTGTAAACACCAATGTAAGGGCCATTTTCTGTCTGGCCGTAATTCCTCTTGGCAGCTGTAAGTGTTCTAGAGACATACATAATTGCTGTTTCCGATAACTCAGGACACATATGAAGGACGACGGCGTCAACACCGTAATTGGAAGCATCGGCTGCCACGACGATTTACAGCTTGGGGTTATAGTGGGTCAGGGGCATGTTGGAGCTGAGCATCGATTGCAGTTGAACGAATGCGGCTTCACAGTCGGTAGACCAGTGCCAAAATACGTCTTTCTTCAGCAAACGATTCAACGTGGCCCTGACATTATGCAACGAGGATAGAAGTGCCTCGTTGTAGCTGATCAACCCAAGGAAGGGACGAAGCGAAGAAATATCTTTGGGTGGCAGCATCTGTTGAATAGCCATGATGTTCTCAGGATCGGGATGACGGCCAGCTGCATTGAAAATAAAGCCCAGGTATTTGATAGATTGAAGAAAGAATTGGTATTTCTCCTGAAAACCATATTCTTGGATACGCTCCAGGAAAGCGTGAATTCGATTTTGCACCTCGTCCGGGGTGCGTCCGACAATCAGAATATCGTCCAAGTACGCGGCTGCTCCGGAGAGACCAGTGAGAAGTGTATCCATCACCCACTGGAAAATCACAGGAGCCGTCTTGATACCAAACGGCAGTCTGGTATATTGAAATAACCGACGGTGGGTGTTAATAGTGACCAAATCACGGGACTCGGATGCGACCTCGATTTGTAGATATGCGTCAACGAGATCCAGCTTGGCGAAACAAGTTCCAGCATTGAGGGTTGTGTATAGATCGTCTGGTACCGGAAGTGGATATCAGTTCTATTTCAAAGTAGAACTGAGCTCAGTTGAGAAATCGGCGCAGATGCAAATCGAGCCACTGGCCCTCTTGACCACGACAATTGGAACGGTCCAAAAAGAATACGACACAAGAACGAGGACACCTTGTTCTTCAAGGCGGGTGAGCTCTGCATCCACAAGTGCAAAAGCTGCGTACGGCACCGAATTTTACGGATGGAAGACGGGTTGAACTCTTGGAGATAGATGCATGATCGTTTGAGTCTGATAGGAGCGTCCCAGACCTTCCTGAAACACTGGCGCGAACCGTTGTGCAATTTGATTTGTTGCCTTGTGTGGTGCGGCAGGGGACCGCACTTGGTTGCAGACTGTTCGAATTGGAAGATCGGCCTGGCTGAGTTGTTTTAGCCAGTCGAGCTCAAGTAAATTGAAATTCGGGGCAAAAACGTAGCAGGAACCGTTAATGGTTGTGCCTCGGAATGAGACACAACATTGCTATTGCCCAGTCAATTGCAAAAGGCCGCCACAGGCGCTGATAGTGGATTGAGACGTCCGTCGGATTAAAGGTCGAACAAGTTTTCTCCAGAGATTCTCCAAAATGACTGTGATATCCGACGCAGTGTCCAACTGCAGCCGAACTGGGAAGCCATTTTTCATGACCGAAACGAACTTACGTCGACGTTGATGTGGAAAGTGGTCAGCAGGCTGAGGGATCTACCGACTGGTTTGGATCTGAGCCTCGATTTGAACTTGGGGTTGTACCGCGACTTGGAGGTAGAGGAACCACTGTCAATGTGCCGGGATTGACAGAAGTCATCCTTGTGCCCCAATGGACCACACCGAGAGCAACAGTGTTGTCTGAGAGTATAGTCACGATGAAAATGCCAGGCGCCGCAATGCCTGCACAGGAACGGAGGTGACTTCTTGGCGTATGAGCGCAGATGATGCGAGCCAAGTCCTGCGGCAAGTGAACCGGGGTCGGGATGTCGTGAGAGATTCTGTGTTCGCGTACCATTGTCCGAACCTTGTGTGAATGAGCCAGACTGTACTGCATGTACGGCACCAGTGCCGCATTGGACCATTGCAGCGTCGTATTTGAGGTTGATTAGACGGTGGCCTTCAGAGGTGAGCATCTGAAGTGTCGTCGTGAGATCTTGCTCGACCTTGTTCAGCAAGCGAGGACGGATGTCTATGTCTTTCGGAGAGTGGAGACCGCAGACGAACACAAGACATCTAAATTGATCTTCGGTAAGCGAACCGAACTTGAAACGCACTCGCGATTGACCACACCGGCATAAGTGACGTAGTCGTCGTCGTCTGACTTGGCTAGTTTCAGACATTGGTACCTTGTGTTGAACAAGGAAGGCTGGTCATCGAGGATAGACTGCAACATCTCAACCGTTTCCTGGAGGGAGTCGTCGCATGGGTTCTTTGGAAGGATGAAGCTGACATGCTTCTCGTGCTCAACAATACCGGGTTTGCGTAGGAGGAGACGGATCTTCCACGGTTCGTCCTGTGCACCGAAATCGACACCGAACAGGTTCTCGTACCGTCTGAACCAGGCATTAAACGTCAAGCCAGCCTGGGTATCGTAATAAAACTCGACGAGGCTGCTTGCGACAGCGTCAACTGATTGCTTCCTACCGGCTAACGACGATGGGGCCAAGCTTGATGTAGATAACCGATCAGTGAGCACCTAGATAAGCTTGAACTGCTGCACGAGAAGACGTTTCAAGTCAACAAATTCGTCAGCCATCATTGAAAAACACCAGACCCATTCGCCAGACGTGTCCGTCTTTTCAAAGGCAAACAAAACGGTATTTTCAGGGAATTAGATTCTTTCACGACACTTTGAGGCAAATTGGAGACACTGGGGATCAGCACTCTTCCGAATTAGGAGTTCCAGCAACTGTCCTGTAAAAGGAGACAACACAAACAACCATGAGCCAAAGGCCCAATAAGCTATGCACATGACTTACACAAACGAAAATTAAAACAGCGTCAACTACACAGCGGCACGTCCTGTAACCCCGTTCAAATTCAACCTGTGTGCGCTTGCTAGCTTTGACCGTATGTTACAGTAGATAAACAGCCATAAGAGTTATTCTACAGTAATTTGGCTCCAGCTGTCGATAACCACATCCACGGTGGAACAAACTCGACAATAAAATTGCGGTAAAACAAGAAATCTAGCAAGAAGGAGACGAAAACATACTAACAAAAGAGAGTCAGTAATACTGTGAATGCAACAAGGCCGTTGACTGCTGTACCATGTCTTTTCCATTCATTTTTCTGACTGACGACTTGGAGGTTTCTAGGTCTCCATCCTAGTGGTTTGCATTTACCTGTTTTACTCGACATATTGTTTAAAGAGCAGTCTCGTTTTTGAGTAGTATACTGCATACATTCGCGAACTAAAAGGCAAGCCTTAACGCCAGAAAGATGATAGACCAAAAGCGACTGTCGGAATAGTGTGTACGTACTATGGGGGAAGTGCCGCCAGAGGGATCAATGAGGTGTTCATAGGTTGTGCCGTCGCCATATCTGACTGTCGTGTAGTGTTAAGTGAATTAAAAGCTTGGTTGCTAAGTGGATTTTGTGACTCAAACACCACAGACCGTATTATTAACATCTGACAAATTATCTCCGTATCGGAAGATTTTTTGGATTAAGCAGTCAAAAACGTTTACGTTGCTGATGTCACTATCCCACTACATGTGAGTTACTTTACAAAGCCAGTGATGATCACATACCGCAAGTTCTTTGACAATTTCGAAAAGAACTGATATCCCATAAGAATTCGTAATCATCAATACTGTCACATTTTTTTCGCATAAAAACTTTTCCATAACACTTCTGCATGTCTTGATATAGGTTTTCCATGACTTGGTGCAGGTGAAAGATAACTCACATGGCTTCTCGTGTATTGCCATAAATTTTCAAAATAGTCCAAATTAGTCAGATCGTATTAGCGCAGTAGAGAAAAAAGAGTGTAAACAGGAACGTCTCACTACAATTTTAACACTGTGCGATGGACAACATCAACAAGCTTTCTAGTGTGAAATTTTGGACAACTTCTTGCGTACCTACCGTTCTACACCAAATACAGCTGTACCAAATGGAGTTTCACCAGCTGAAGTTTTTCTTGGGCGGCGAATGAGAATAGCACTCGATGCCATGCTTCCCGTCAAGCGGGCGGGTCAGCGTAACATGAAGATGGAGAGGCAGTTTAACCAACATCATGGAGCTAAGGCTCGAGAATTCCATACAGGTGACCCAGTATTTGTTCTAAAATTTCATGGCCAGGGATGTAGTTGGGTACCGGGAACTGTGGCTCAGCGTCGAGGTCATGTGTTATATGAACTCACCGTCCACGGCAAGAAAGAGACTCATCACATAAACCACATCCGACGACGGGATTCCAACATCTGCGATAGACCGGATGACATCAGTGAATTACCTCTCGATATTCTGTTAGATACGTTTAAACTGCCAACAAACACGACTGACAGTAACACGGAAGAAAGCGTGGCACGAGAAAACCCTATCATTGAAACACGCCATTCACGACGAACTCGGGCTCCAATAAAACACCTCAACGTGGACCCTTCTGAAAGGTCGTACGAATAGTGTTCATCTTAACAGAGGAGGGTGTTGGATCGGAATCGGACAGTCAGTCTCGCGCTCACACGCCCACACAATCACGCGTCCTAACTTATGCCAGATAAGTCATGCAACAAATTAACCAATCACGTGTACAAGTGTTTGCCGATTCGCCAATTAGTTATTGATCGGTTGTCTTTGGTTATTCTTCCTTTATATGCCTGTACCACGGAACCAATCGATACAATGTGTACTTGTGTCTTACCGACTCATGTTCTCCTTACCCGAGCGGGGCGATTTAGCATCCTGTCCACAGGGGCTAGTGGAGGAGAAAGTAAATAGAACCAGGACGTACGCCCCATTTTGACGAATGCAGCCGTACTTCATTGGTATACGGTGGATGTTCGTTGATTGTGCCCGATTAAGAAGTGTATCAATGTAAACTTGTACACTCAACAGCGGGGTTTTCAGTTCCACTGTCTATCCTATTGTGTTAGTGTCATTCCCAAAACCTTTAGAACCTAGGGATTTGAAACAATGCTGACGAAGCCTTTCGGTTCATCTTCAGGCTGGTGTGGCATAGTGGGCAGATGATATGGGGATATTTTAACTTGTTATAGTGATACCGTAAAGTGGGAAATGCTTAGTAGAATGTGTATGAGAGCAATAAGTTTATGTACAACTGAGTTGAATTAGTGTTTTCGTCGTGAAAAATACCGCGTCAGCGGGGCGATGGAGGGGTTTGAGAGCATGATCAGGGGAAATTGCACAGATGAACCACGGAGAGGGGCCCAATAGTGAGGACAGTACTGTGTAATTTTTTGACTGACAATGAAAGCCAGGTTCAGGAACCGCTATTTCTAAGGAAACAAAAAACGGATGCACGGTGGGAATGAATGTTTGGCGTTGTAGAACATCCCGTTCATAATCTGTCTTGCTTATGCGGGAAACGGAGTACCGTCATTGACAGGTCTTCCTCTCTCTATGTATAATCAACGCATTGTGCACTCAACGGACATTTTGTAATATATCTTTGTATAGTGGGCGGATGTTTGTCACTGCATGACCTGTAGTATAAGCAATTTATTGGTGAGAAATGCCTCTCCATTTATGTGTTGGTACTTCAATACATATTGACTCATTTCCAATAGTCTGTCTGTAAAGGGGAGTTATCTGAGCCCCATAGCTCTTCTAAGGGACGGACGCCAAACCTTCTGATGATAAAAACAACATACTTGTTGGTTCGTTCCCAAGTCTGGGGGGGGAGTATCGAGACAAGTAAGGTGGAAAATACTTCGTGGTGGAGGGTTGCACAAATGCTGTTTAAGTGGTGTCACGTCCTTTGTTCTTTCTTAGAGATGACTGCACAAACGTGAGCTGCCCATCACTGGGTTCCCAAGGTCTCGGTTCTATGCGGATGCGAGTAGTCTGGTGTTGTTAAGGTTGTAGTTTACGCAATTTTGACAGAGAATACGCACGACCTTATGTCAGTTGACATTGAACAGCCAACTATTTTAGATGGACCACACGTTTATATAGTTCAAGTGGTTCTTTGGAGTTTCCACGTTTTCTGAACACTCCGCAAATCGACTGAGTTTCATACCGCCGACGTACATCTGCATCAGTAATCTGGCGATGCTGGATAGTCTGATCACGAAAAGAATTAGCCACAGGGGTCTCCAGATGGATTCCTGTGAAAAGCTCTACTAGCAGATAACCACTCTGATTAATGCCTGTTTTACTTGACTTTCGATCTACTTTTAGTAAGCGTACATTAAGGCCGCAGTTCTGAAGTTTCCGTGGCAAAATGGAGTGTTTGAATTTGCGGAAAGCTTTCGAACTGTCGAGGTACATAACGTCACTGACAAATCTTGTGTCAACAGTATTCTTGCAAAAATCACGAGCAACCAGCAGACTTTTGGTGCAAAAGTATTCCTCACAAAAAGCATGTTACCCCTCAGTAGAGAATTCGAGGTCTGTTATCTTAGTACGGATACCGTCTTTTATAATCTCTTCGATACCTTGGAGGCCACTGAAGGCAACCTTGTTGATCAAAGCAGTTGTCATTTTATTTCCGTTTAAGCCATCACTCTCCACGCCCAACACAGTAACCTGGGAATATTTCGGTTTCCCGGACTCACTGTGTTCAACCAGAAAACAGATCAGTAGAGCATAACTCCAAACTAAATTGGACACAACAGATTTGCTTTTCAGTTTGGATGAGGGATATATTGGTTAACACTTATACTGAAGAGAGAGAAAGGGAGGAAAAAGAACTGACCTCATCACGAAATGCCCGAACTGAGGCTCAAGTTCAAAAGTCACATCAGACTTTTTGGTTATATAAGATGTGTGAACACATTCAATTGTTTCACTGTCTGTCTCAAATATAAATAAAATATATAAATGTAAATATAAAAACTGCTTGACTAACACAAGATTTGGAGGGACGGCGTGGCACTTAACACATCTAAACATTGAGATTCATTACTTTCAGCCTAACCTGATGTAGATTCACCAAACTCACCAATCTCTTATTCATATATAGCGTTTTGTTAGATTATATCGAACGGTGTGTTGAGGTACTATCGTTCTTGGTTCAATGTTTGCTTGAAAAAGAATTACTGATAAGCAGTCTGGTAGCTGGTAGAGCGCTTACCGTGTTTGGGCATGTAGTTTCTGTCGCTGGTTCGAATCCAGCCGAAGACCAGATTTTTCGCAAATGGATCTCTTCTAAATACTAGATAGAGGTTAAGTGAACGATGTATTGACATTGTGACCAAGGAAGTTGGTGGGCAGTATGCTTAAAAACTTCGAAACCTTTATTATGAACAATACGACGAAGGAGTTACTGTCTAAACATTTTATGAAATAGCTGGTCAGAGGAATATGGACTAAAGTAATATCAGAGGCCACAAGCGAACGGAAACGTTTCATTGGATAACTCCGATGACTCTTGTTAACTGAACATAGCAATTACTCACATCAATTATTGATGGCTAGATTGTTTGAAAACAACTTTTCTTCTCTTAATTTTTCTGCCGGAGATTACTTTCTGTACGAACATTTTGTAACCCATCATTCTTCTAAAATTTTAGATTTCCAGCGAACAGAAATTAAACATTTTAACTAAATCACTAAGGTGGCCTTCCCAGTTTCGTCAATGATAAGCAGTTAAATAGGAAATCACGAACTTCTGCTAAATAAACACTTATAACCACCGCCGACTGAAAAGCATTGTTTCTTTTTTACGCGAAGTATTTAAGTAGTATGGATAAGTTCGAATGAATCACATGGACAATGTATGACTAGCTTCTGCCTGAATGATCGTGAAACTTCTGATGGCTAATTTGCTATAGTTCAATAAGATGGTTTGCTTGCATAACGAACCTGCTGCACATCCCGGAGAATTAATATAAGTCGTTCGAGTACGATTCCAATGAGGTGGATTCTTCCAGATGTGGTACAACCAATCAATTCTTGCTGTTTCACTCGCCGTAGCCATTCAGAAAATGTGTTCAGTAATCGGAAATATGCTGTCTTCAATTTTTGTCTCTATAAATCTAGTTTTACCTTTGAATACTGCATTCCGCTCATGGATACAATCGGATTTGTTGCATAGACCAAGTTCGAACAGACTGAAACGGACTGAATTTCTGTATATTTTCCATCAGTACTCTTAACATCGGCACTAACCTACGTACTCCATTGGATCTGAAATAAACGCACTAAGCAACTCGAAAATGAATCAATGAACATAAAGCTCAGCTTTCTTATGTGGTTCACATTATATTATTTTCTTATTTCTCTAAAGTATAGTTAACAAGATAAGGTGTTTCCTTACCATACATTCTTTGTTTGTTGATATTTGAATCCGGTAATGATCAAAGTGTTGGATCAAGGCTGACTTGAGCTTCTCTACATTAACTTATGATGTTGGATGCAAATCAGCCAATTGCTTATAGTGGTACTTAACCTAACTTTCTTACCCCCAACATCTTAATTTTACGCAACAAAATCTATGTTTATAATGGTACCCGAATAGTTGTCACACTGATTTGTAATGTGATAAGTTTCTGCAATTGTCTTTCGGGAGCTAGGAAAAACATGTTACTAAATTAGACTTGTGCAGTAAAGGTCAGGGGCTTTGAAATGATGGTCATTTCGTGCATTATCATCAATTATAAACATGCAAACTATGAAGTTTTTAAGTCAGCCACAATGATACCAAGACAAATGTGATTGGAACCTCGTAGATCATGTGGTTTCTTAGGTTCTACTACGATTACCACAAAGTTGCTTTTTGCACAGAAGTGTAAGACGGGGGCGATCAATACTGACTGCATCGATGACCATTTATGAACTTGACTTTTGATTATTATTATTAGTCTGACAACCCAACGAAAAATACGAAGAATTCCGCATAGGCTAAACGTACCAGAAAGTTGTAAACACACTTTCATCCGTCAGAGTTTATGATTAATCGTGCTAGAGTTGTTCCTATTCTTCTTTACTTGGTGTTCACTACATTCAAAAACGGTATCTTTTCGGCTAAATTCAGACATCCTACCAGGTCACCATGTAAAAACTGTGCTACACTCCAACTTTAAAAATCTCTATGTTTCGTTGGTTTTATTGCCCCCTAGTTAACCTGAAACTGACGCTGGACTCAAAAACAAAATCTCAGATGTACCTCACACGTTTATACCACCCGCCACAGTAATGTTTATGTTTATTTAGTTGTGGTTGTCATGCTCTCAGTTAACTAGAATCTAAATAGAAAGTTAAACTATCATAACTGTCACTTGCGGTCGGAACTAGCAGGCGCGCATAGGTTGAATTTAAATTGTGTGACAGAGTGTGCTGCTATATTGTTGGCGTCGTTTTAGTTTTCGTTTGCGTAAGTCATGCGCATGGCTTATTGGGTTTTTGGCTCATGCTTGTTTCTTGTTGTTTCCTTTTATGGGACTGTCGTTGGAACCCCTCTCTTGGAAGAACACTGTCCTCCGGTGTCTCCACGTTGCCCAGAGTTGGTTTGCAAGTGTTACGGACAATCAGATTAAACACAGCTAGCTTGTATTTTACATAACCTGACGTAAGGTATAACAAATATCCAATGAAAAAGCAAACAGACCGTAAGAATGAACCTCCTCGCACTCCACTGTTAAATGGACAACATTTAATTGCCTGAGCATCAAGTATGTCGTCAGCCAGAATTTCATCACTAGTTCACGGCTTTATCATTGATAATGGATCCATAATATATTCATACCTCACAACGTACGGATTGCCACAACCACACGAGTCATCAGTTGTAATGCGATAGATCGTGTTGACAGTTAGTATTCCAAGTCACAGGGTTACCGACTAGAGTAACCAGACAGTAACTGTCTTCTATCGAGACGATCGGGCAATCAAAGCAATACTCACAAGCGACGTGATAATTCGGTCTTACCTATTGTGAAGCCATTAGCACAATGGCCAACATGGTTGCCTCATGAAAGCATGGCGTAATTTTTAATGCCAGCCGTGGCAAGGATATGCATTATTGACGAGCTCTAACAAGAGCATAATTCGAGTCTGGTGCTTCCTTCCGGAAGAGAATGGCTGCGAAGTTTGGCTGATTACGAAGACCGATCAAATGTGAGTTTCAACCTAAAATTAACCAAATCCCCGATTACCCACTAGTGATTTAATTTTCTATTTTGTTTGATTGCAAATGATCGAATGACATTTTTATGTTAACCAAAAAGCCCCCGAGAAATATAATCTGTTGCATGCATTTGGACAGACTGCCAGTCTGACAAATTGCTGATAAATAAACTTGTGCGCTCGATTGTTCTTAGTTGTTGCTGACGCTGCTGTTTGTGATGGTGACCCCTTGGCCAAGTAAGTATACAGTTCCATGGTCAGTCACACGGTAAAACACTTTCTCGACGTCACCAATGCCCCTGACGTGCTCATAAACACTGAAGCTGCTGTTAGAACGTAGTGAAGAACACCAGATTGTCCTTCGGTCTCCACTTGTGAACAAGTATCTGAAATACCACTTTAATACACACATATAAGCTGCACGTCCGAATTCTGAATGTGGCGTTGAAGAGACCCAAGTGGACTGAAATATCTATCCCTTACTCGGTGGGTGGTTAATGAAACCACTTGCTTTCTTCGTCTCAAAGACCCAAATCGTGCATAGTTACGATACACATTTTTACCTACAGAGGCAGGAATAAACTCAACTTATTTGCCCCCCGACTTGACACTAGAAAGGTCGAAGTAAGGAGTTCGGAAATTTTCCTCCGCCCAATATGTTGTAAACCAGGACTAGCAAGCTCTCTTGAGCTATAACAGTGCCAGATCTCAGCAACCCTGAAGCGCGTGAACTTGCTGCTGCGATCAAAGTCATGTAACACAAACTACATGCGAGTGATCACTTGAATGGTTTGCCAAAATACGTTAGGTGATAATCACCATATCCAAGTTTTAAATTTTCCTAACACCTGGAATGAGCGGAATAGACAAAAGTGATGGTTAAGGCTTGTCATTTTGTAGAGAATTTGCATTTATCAGTGTTCACACCCTGATTCCAGCAAAATTTTAAGCATAACTCTGAATTAATAAATGGAGTTTGATCGATAATAATGAATGTGTGCGCCAGTGGGAGATCGAAATATTGATCAGACGTGTTAATCGTACTACTTGTCAGGTAAAACGGCCAAACAGGTTTCATAATTATAATTAGTAATTTGGATGACGAGGTTGGCCGTTCTTGGTACCTGTCAGTTTATTTGACTGAAGCGGTCTCTTGTATGTCTGTTCCAGCTCTGATCCCAGTACAGGTGAAATCGCACTTGATAATGAGGCAAACATTTTGATTTTTAAGAAATGCATGTTAACCCCATTTAAGTAGCAGGGGATGATTTCCGCTGGGATAATCATTACTGCTCTGATTATGACGGTCTGTTTTGAAAGGCTGAACATCCGCGACTGTGTCCCCATAATTGATGTAATTGCAGAAACAGATTTTGGAGAGTCAGGCGGTGTAAAAATTCAACTATTTCCCTTTGACGTCTAAGCATTCGCTTCTTCTCATCACTATCTCTCTTCCGTCATTAAGACATGCACTCGCTATTGGGATTCAACCAAACTTCTTAAGCTCAACCGTCATAATCATGTATTTTATGCTGTGGATGCCAGGGTTACAGACAACCATATAGCTGGCTTCATTGAGGGTTGCTACCAGTGGCGTGCTCACAGTACTTCATGGCGAGGCAGTTCTGAAAATATCATTTACGGTCAAGTTAGTTACCAAAACTTCACCGTTCCTTTTTGTTGACTACCTATACTGTACGCTCATAACGCGCATTCCGGTCCAGTACTACAAACAGAACAGTAAGATACCTACGTTATTGTGACGCACATGTTCATTCACACTGGGGTATGGGTAAACTAGAAACTTAAACTACAACAGCCAGATATAGTGTTTGTCTCTGATTCAACCGGCAAGCGACCTGATATATCAAGTGAAAAATAGCATGAAATTCGTTCATCTGGTCAATGTAGCGATAATTTGGATCTGCAGCGAATGCCGAAGTGTTTGATTCCGCTCTCAACAGAATGTCGCTGTGAGTGACAGGTTGTAAGATTCAATCCGACTCCCTTGAATATGTCACGATTACTGATCCTCTGACACAAACTCAGTCGGAAATAAAAGGGAACCGACTTTGTTGTTTGAGAACGTTCAGTACAAGTCAGGGACCATGGTACCTGTCTGATGCAGAAAACGACACTTGCATTATGGGTGATAGATGAATTATCAGCGAGTGTGGACACCATTTTGTTGATAAAGGATGTAAATTAGAATGTACGGAAAGGTATTCACGCAGCATGATTATAACGGACTGTTATATACAGGGTGATTTCATAAAAGAGAGGACTAGTTCCCTGCTAATCCAGTTTAAAAGATCGCTCAAATCGACGGGAAGAAGAATGCGTTTCACATAGTTGCTAACCGGCAGGACAATCTGAAGCATCAGAGTTGATTCGAGTTTAGTGATATTCATATAGATGCAGATCAGGGAAGTCATTAATGGTCGCCTCACTAGCGCAGAATACTGGACTGCCGAAAATCCTTGTCCATTTACACAGATACGCAGTCATTGCAATTCTAGCCTATAGGTTTCGGGTTTTATCTAACAGGATGGGATTATCAAATCTTATTTTCTAGCAGACTGAAAAAAATTTACTATATCCATTTGCCTCATCTAATATGGTTTCGTCTCACTTTGAAATTCTGCGATCAGCTGTAAGGTTCATTTGTCAAATTTGCACCAAACGAACGTTGTAACTGTTGGTTCCAACGCGCATGTACGCCAGGTAATTTTGGGAAAATCTTAACGGGGGCCTCTCTTGACGATTCTTCTCAGCACGATAGATTAGGATAGGTGGGCTGAGGAAATGGCTTACAGTCTCCAGAATTACATCCAATGATTATCTTTCCGAGAGATGTTTGAAGGCAGTGGTCTATCGTGGAAAACCAAGGTCAAAAACGGACATCACTGTCAAGTGGACGACTGGGAGACTCTGCAAAAGCTTTGGCATCACATGTGAAACGTACGCTGTTGCGCAAACAACAAGATGGTGGATGAGTCATAAATTTAAACTTGTTGTTTCGTGATAAAATTTTGTGTTCAAAGTAATCGTTGTCTACTTTACAGTAGGATGTAGGCTACTTATAGTTTATATGTAATGGTTATAAAAGGCAGCTGTGTGCAGTATGGCTTCATACAGAGGAATTTTTAAATTAGTGCAAACGAAGACGTCTGTTCGCATTCTGTCCATTAAGGTTGGAGATGGTTGCATGTGATTGAACGGCATCTTACTGTTTCGTCTCTGATGTCAAACTAGAGTGTTATCTATATCCTTATTCCATATGATTATGCACATCAGGCAGCAATCTGAAATATACTGTAAGTTGTCTGATAGATTGTGAACGTAAAATGCGCCTCCAAATTATTACGGGATATGCCCTTGGAGTGTTTCTTTTCCTTGTACATCTTACTACTTATTTTCCCAAAGTAGTTCACTCCTACATCTGTATTCCAATGTATGATGATTACATAATGAATAATCCGGAATGCTGCGAGCGTATGCTGATGCAAATAATCCACAAGCTGAGGCAATAACTACAGATTTCAGCATCGCCCGTTCGTGAACTTAGATATATGGCGGAGTTTCACTGGACGCGCTGAGTCGATAAGCGGTAGCCACCACAAAAATGGTCTTATGTTTCTGACTAATATTGGCCATTAAACACGCCACTCATGCTATCTTACGGTGTTGGAAGAATTTGGAGGTTATTTCGGCTACGCTTAGCGTACCAGTTCATTAGTGCCTTGCTGAATGAATTAATGTGTTATTTGGCAGGCCTTATGGAAGCTTGTCCACCGTGGATTCCATCGCAGACGCTTATATTAGTATGTATGACGGGTGGTAACACTTCTCAACTCGTCGATTCTGATGGCCTGTTATTGTTCATCACCTATTCCCTCTTCTAAAAGTGATCCAACGAAAAGACGTGATTTTCAAGTTGTCCATTATCTACGGTTTAAGAAGGCCCACTATTATAGTGTAAACCTTTCAAACAGTACATAGAAAACCATTTGAGTCCGGTCCGCTCAGGAAGAAGACGTACGGCAGTCATGTAGAATCAAACCCTGTTTACTCGCCGATCTTTAGGTAGGTCGATTATGCACTCAAAATCGATTATGAATTATTTAAGCACACCGAACTGACATCCTAGCCTTCCCAACACAATGCTCCAATCTATGACACAACGATCAACTTGAGAAGTGAGTATGGTTGAGCGATAAACGGATCTTTTGAGTTTGGTGTGGACGTGTATGAGAGCTTTTACTTGGTGGTTTAGCTTGACAGAATCCCTGTCAAAACAACAACATTCAAATGAACGTAAGGATTTATGATCAGTATTGATATCTTGTAGATACGATCGAAGCGTTTTCGACCGCACTGCTTCAACTTCAGATCACAGTATATTCGCATAGAGAAGACATTTTTTTCTATCAGTGATAATGTAAAGCTGACTCAATCGAATGGAAGCAACGGGTTTTGTTCAGTTCGTCAAGAGAGTGGTCATTAGTGAGTGGGAATCAATCCATACTGCACAGAGGACCTAGACATCGATACTAGATTACCACGATAACCCGTGTGTACCGATGTATTTGCTAGTTGAGCTTGTTATTCTGTCTCCATATGCCCCTTACTGTTTGCTGAGATATACGTCTGATACGAGTATATTTGGTAGGTACATTGTACGAAAAAATTTCCTCAAGTAACTGTTTAACTTTTTATCCTGAGAACAGGTCTTATTAATTCACCTAAGAGATGGCAACTGATTGGATAGAAACAATGGTTTATGATACGAGAAGCCGTTACTCATGAGAACTAGAAAAATTTAGTGAAACTCACCTATGAACTATTGCCCCCTACTGCTAAAACAGAACATGTAGTTTGACAGGGAAGTGACACAGTTGTATAGGATATTTTCTAATTCACTGTCAGAAGACCGTGAAAAGTTATCAAAAATGACGGACAGTTCAGAAGATAAGGTTTACTGAGAAACAGGTCAGGATCCAGCGTAGAATAGTTTCTCTGTGATAATCTTGTCGGCTAGCTAGATAAAATCCTTCCCTTTAGAAAAGGAACTTTGGATGTTTTCGCAAATTACTGCTTCTGTAAGTATGTTTGGCAGAATTACGGGAGTGTAGACCTATGACTGAAATATCGTCAAAACGGGATTTTCCACGTGAAGTTGACTACAGTTTTCAATTCAGTCACATATCACTCTGAGAACGACATTCGGTCAGCCATAGCACAGTAATAATAATAGTCGTCTATCAAATATAAGGTAGAGGGTTCCAGTTCTGAGCTCCAGCCACTCCAATCCAAGTTTAGGCTGTCTAAAAGTAATCAACTCATATGACCTAGAACATAAAGTATTATGTCGTGACTGCCGGAAAATGGATTCAAAATCACTTACCAACTGGTACTTATTACGTGATGTGCAATAGCGGGTCATTTGACATACGTTGTTAGGAAAAATCGTGTACAGTTTCATTAGATCACCCTGTGACAACAAACATTTTGTTCAGACCACATACAGTAGTTAACCGCAATGAAACTACTGACGGGACTGAACACCACTAGCGTCTTCTGAGGTAGTCTCTATTGTTGTAAGGAAACTCGGCTCAAAGGTTGGGAGTAGGACATCAATAAGAAGCGTATTCTATTATTTTGCAAAGTTCTCACAACACTTAGCGCAGCACCCATCTCTCAGTAAATACCATGTAGTTGGTGCCAAATTATACAGACTGCTTTAAAAATGTTCAGGCTGATTTTGATGGCAAATGTACACCGTTATTCTCCATATAACGTGATTTTCAACACAGTGAAAGATTGGGTTTTATGGACGATTTCTTCTCGAGCACCTCAATAAACCACTTGTGCGCTTGCTAATTAATATCGTAGATTACCCACTGCATCGGAGTTTCAAACGCGACAGCTGCTCACTTCATTGAGTCCGATCGTTTTGTTATTGGAAAAGTCGTTTTTCCAGTCGTCCATCGAGTGTTTAGCAATCGTTGGAAGATGGCGAGATTTCGAATGTTGACTGCTGTCGGTATTATTAGTCGTAAAGTAAGTAATCCTGACCTCTACGAATTGAGCAAAACCATGCGAGCACTTCATGTCATTTGGCTGTAAATCAACTGAACTGGTAATGTGAAATTTTTCAAACATGCAGCCTCCAACCTTTAATGCTCGGAGTTCGTAATTACCCTTGTTAATAATCATATACTAATTGTGTTGCAATTACCCCAACGATCCACAACAGAAAACGGATCTTGTTCGCTATTTTGTCTTTCTCATAAATACAAGCAGATAGTTTAGAAAACGTTAAATAACCCTTTCCGTGCAGCGAATCCTAAAAGTTCGGTGCTTGCAATGCTTGTTAGAGCAAGTGAACAATCCTGTTATTTCAGCCCAGTGTCAAAACAACATACTGTATCACAGAAATTGAACGTAACCGGAGTTAGTTTAATACTGGCATCTTGTAAAGTTTAACGATAATTAGTCCGGTAGGAACCACGGACCGTATCGGGGGACTAGAATGAGGTTAAAGTACTGAATTGGATGGTGGTCGAACGATATCCACAAATCTCTGCTAACTTATGATTTTAAATGTCACAGAATGATGGTAGACTGTAGAAGTGATGGCGTAATGACACTAACGACATGGAGCACCCGGAATGTTTGTAGAATGGTCAGCTCAGCAGTCTCCCACTGACTTAATTCCGGAATTCCAGTTGCATTGATTATCACCGTGTAGTCGATTGATCAGAGGATTCGAACCATTTAGGCGTCAAAGCTATGTTGAGATCCAAGGGAGGATCACTTTAAAATCCTAAGTTATTGTGGAAGCACCGCATGATCAAACACGAGTAAAGTGGTCCTTCTTGAGGTCAGCTCCCTAGGGGAGGATGAGGAATAAACATATTTATCAGAAGCCTTTCCTACTAGAATTTTCATGTTGTTTCTTTGATACATATCTGGTAACGTCAGACTAAGTCGTTTGCTTATTGTTGTGATCACATAATCCGCAAACATAGAAATATCTAGAGTCCTGTTAAGAAAGTAGACTCGAAGTGGTTCGTCCATCTCCTAAGGACGTAAATGTATACGAATAGTTGTAGGCCACAGAATTAACATGTTGAAACGTCAGCTACAACTGTGTATGTGTGTGTGATTTATTCCACTATAATCCCAAATTCGTGTATGCGTGAAACTGATTACTGGACGATTTTTAGATTAAATAACACAGATAAATTAATTTCTCACTGTCCCTAGGAAAATCCAAGATAAACAAGATGTAGATAAACCTAAACTCACAATTTCCTGCACATTGCCCGCAAACTTGATGGATCACCAGTTGATTGTAAATCAGTTACCCTTAATGATCTGTCGTCCCCATCTGATTCCATCCACACAAATTACCTCACACATTGGTGATGCTAATTATGATCAACTGAGCAATTTTATTGTGGTGTGATTGGACAAGTTAGATTGACATGGTTCTATTCACGGAAGGTGATTGATTGATTATCCGTGATTTGATGTTCCAATTACTAAACTTGGTTGCCTTGATGTGAATGGATGCAGTAGTTGGTGTAGTGCGTCATGACAGTCGTTAACGCATGCCATCAGTTTGTGATTCTTAAAATTTCTGTGTTACGAGTACGTGTTGTGTAACAGGCAGCCTCGTTTGTGAGTAGTATTGTGCATACATTCGGGAGCTAAAGGACAGGTCTCAACGCCAGGAAAACGATAGACCAGAAGAAACAATCGGAATAGCGTGTATGCACTATTGGGGAAGTACCACCGGGTCGAATGACAATGTACTTCTACCCAATGTGTATTAATGCACGTCAGCCGTGCGAATGAGTGTACGTGCTCGTGGTCCTATGTTTTAACATAACCTGTACGGGAGTTCGTGTTATAGATGACTACGCAGGCCAAGCGTCTTTTGCCACCACAACACAGGAAATTCGTAACTTAACTCGGCATGCCACAAAGGGACTATCCTGTGTAGCTCAACAAAGTGCACAAGACAAGTTAGAACGTGCATTTAGTCTAGCCACTCAAACAAGGGTCACACTTCTGTTCGAGTTCGTTTCTATTTGACATTTGTACACAGGTTGTATAATCATGGTGACATATAGGATACTAAATTCCTCAGTTCATACAAAAATTCTAAAATGGAAACGAGTGCATAAGCTTCATCTTATAATTATACGGACACTGAAGTTCTAAGCATTACATACTGTTTATTTATAGAGAAAGATGTCTTTTGTACTTACACGTAATTCCAACTGTACTTCGTTTGAAGTACACATTACTTTCCTACACCCAGAAAAACCGATATCGATGTAACTTGTTAGAATTTCTCTTAGGTTGAATACACTTGAGGCCGAATAAGAACTCGTAATTTCTTGACAACTTGTGAGCATTCGGCAATTTGGTCTATTTTTAAGGTTTCTCTCCTGACAGATACTTCGGTAGACCAAATGAACGGAATGCAAACTTGATAGCATTCAAGACAGGCTAGATATAAACATCCAATCGATTCTGACGGTATTAAGTTACGGGTCATGTGCACATAAACAAGACTTGACGTTTGGTAAGACTTGGTATTTACAGCAAGCAGAGAACTCTTGGAAAGCGGGAAAGAGGTGAAGTCGATGTAAACATTAGGCTGGAGTCATCAAAAAGTTAGTCGATTTCGAGGAATGAAATGGAATTAATCATACTCTAGATCTACCGTCCATCCGGCCATCAAAGCGGGTCAGCCTGATTAATCTAAGACTATCTGCTATGCACCAGAAGGCTCCGCCCCGTCAATTCAACGTATAGCCCATCCGGTCCTCTGTAACTAGACGTCCTTGTGCAGTTCTAAACCTGATTCCAGTTTTCCATATCAATGTCATGACCTATATCTAGCATGTAACCAACGATTGTGGAGTCCCAAATCATGGAAGGGTACCTCAGCCGAAGTTGGGCTGGTTTTCTAATGTCAGTTGACTGCTCACGTATACTAGTTCTAAGGTCTCTTGCAGTCTGCTAGAAATACACTTGTGAACAATCTTTATACTTTTTTCTGTATGAATACGTAACAGGTACTTCAACAAGCAGGTGATCTCCAAAGAATACCATGATTTTGTGCAGAGTAGTTCTGTTAGGGGACGCATCTCCTCACGAAACAGCCAGGACGTATCACTCCACATCGATCGTCCGGCCCAACTCGGATGGCATGGTCGTGGGTGTCAGTATGGTTCCACTCAGCCAATCAGATTGCAGGTGTGCGTCGATCACCTGTGCTCTATCTGGACTGTTTTTCTCGCGTTGCTTTCTGATGCCTCTTGTAACGTGATTTGTTCTGACGCTCTGATTGTCATATATGACTCTTTCATTTGATTCGCTTTGCGTCTGTCTGTCGTTTCGTCCAAAAATTTAGTCTCCACGGCCTAATTTTGTCTCGCTCTTCCAATAAACAGTGTTGCCGCGTCTCTTCTCATGTCTCGGTTTTGGATCAAACGAGTGAGCGTGTAACCAAGTCAACGATTCAATAAATTCCCTTTTTGTAGGCAGCCTTGATGCTCATTTCGTGCAAGACCGTACAAACCGCCATCGATGTCTCTTCTTCGAATGGAGTACCGACAAGGCCTTCTATTCCAGTGGTGCCTTAGATATTAGACTAAGTATCCCTCACAATTTTGCTTCGGAAAATTGTTTAAGAATATCATTATTCTGTAGTGCAACAGTTGATTTTTTTCTGTTATTTTTAGATCAACCGCCTCTGCGCAAGAAAGCCAGGTTGTATGAAACACCGAGCTTGTAATGCTAACCCAAACCTCTTTTGGGCTAAAAAAAAACATGTGCATCACGACGTCAGGTACACCAATGGTTTTGCCATAGGTGATGGAATTAAGACAATGTCTTAAACTACAGAACAAACAGTCGGAAAATGGCAGCCAACTATTGTTAAGATTTAGTAACGTTTGGATCCCACTGTCACAGTCTGGTCAATTTTATGACAGCATTAATCGGCTGGACAGGAAAGGCCTCAGCCCACGATCCTCCTGATATTGCTGTTTCACGTTTACATGAGATATGTGATAGGTGAGAATAACAGCGGGTTATTTACTGTAAGACATTTATAGTGTGCAGACGCACTTTGGCCTCAGTCATTGCGACAGGAAACAAGTGCCGTCGATCAGGTAGTGAACAACTGTTTTAGTTAACCATCGAGTACGTCTTAGACTGGAGAAGGTTGCAAATGAAGTGATAGTGTTAGTGCGTAAGTTTGTGTACAGTGTCTCCTCATCAGGAAAATTAGTTCGCATTTACGTCTGAAGTTGAGGGTAACCTAGATCATAATTGTATTGACTTATAACGGGAGCCGGTTGTGCAGTGCTAGATCCTTTGCCGATCAGTGTCAATAGCGCATTCATTAATCAAGCGTACCAAATTTCTCCTCCCAGAACAATACCGTCTTCTGTTTTCCCGTCCACATCACTTATCCTTTTGTCCACAGTTCCTGTTGAGTTTTGCGATCAGCCATCAACTCTAGAACCCCGAGATATTGACCGACTAGGAACTAGGTTTTCCTCAAAATTTCACAGAAAAGTGCCGTCAAACAACATATTTTCGGCTGTCTGTTGATGCATTTTTACCCAATACATTACTATAAGTCATTTTGTAATATTTTCGCTCCAGTTTGAGATGATTAAACCTTGCCCTCTTA